>JAAAKQ030246938.1:0-11001 GCA_010016005.3 Zanna intricata | reverse complement strand
ATATCATTAACGGGAGGAAAATTATAAGTAAATAAAAATGTTTTCGGGTCAATATGATCCGAACAGAACAGCAGGGTCAAAAAGTGTTTTAATATTATTTAAAATACATCTCTGTTCTCGTAACGTATTTAAAAATTCATTATTTTGTATATATTGTTATTTGCTTTAAAATACTCCTTGGTAATATGGTTCTAGAATTATCATTGTACGGTGTATGTTATAAAAAGAATATTATCGTGCTTGCAAGGTGAATTTATTTAATGATTAAAATATTTTATTTAATGTTTATTTAATTGGTTAGTTATCAACATGATTGATTAAATTATTTATTTATATATTAATATTCTAGTTCTCTGGATAGTGTATTGTCGTAATATTTTAGATTTAAAAATAAATCAATAACATCATTAAACCTTTTTTTGTCACAGAAACTAACAGTAGACTTTCTGATGAAGCTTTGTTCATGGTTATCGAAGCGTAAAGTTGCAAATGTCATTGCATTGAGTAGTATCTATTCACATTTGCGATTGGATGAAGAAATAAGAGATCAATCAATATTTTGTGAATTTCGTTACATAGTATCACCATTATTTAAAACACAGGATCTTGAAAAAATCAAGTACAGTATCATAATAACTATATAGAGTATCATAGTATATTATAGATAAAAGATAATTATAATAGTAGTTAAGTTCCTTGAATTATATTAAAAAAGTTAATTAATTTTACCTATACATTAATAGTTATTGTAACTTTTAAAGTGTTCTTAATCAGTTAATATTTCTGTCAGGTTAGCAGCAGTCCTATGAAAATATTTTAAACCCATATCAGAAGTTCTTTTTAAAAAAATTTTCAAATATGTTATATTGCTGGGGTTGAGATTTATGGAAAGAATAGTAACTACAAAGTTAATTAATCTGCAGGTATTTAACTGGATACTGATATCCAATCTTGAGGAAAAATGTAGTCAGTAGTTTCATTTTTTTGTAATTTACAGGATATGGTTCCTATTCAGTGGGTGGTGGTTTGGTTAGATAATTTATAGTTTACTGGTACACTTTCACTTGTTAAACCGTTTCAAGGTTAGTTGACATTTCATTTTGGTTGTGACTTTTTATTTATATCTATTTAATTTATTTTTAAAACTTCTAAATTACATTTTATATAACAATTTTAGTTATGATATATTTGCCCATGCCAATAACCACTTTTATTGTGAATATACCACACAACACTTTTTAATTATGTAATTTTTATAGAAACTATAGTAAATAATCTTTTTGTTATTGCTTATTTAGCATACAAAAAGCTTACCATGACTTGTTTTTATTTTGATGAGATCATTTCTGTTAGTTTGATGTTATCAGTAAATAGTTTGGTATTATATTTATTGTGATTTAATTGCACCAAATAAATTAAATTTACTTATCCAAAAACTTAATATTTAAAAAAATAAAATTATTACAGATGCACTGTATTGAATTATAATTGTTATATTTTAAAATATAGTGTTATGTGAAATACAGTTAGCTATTTTTTCAAATTACATTAATGATGGCCTAGGTAGATAGATGGAACTGAACTCCCAACGTAGGAAATTTAAATTATTTATTGTATTCAAATGATTATTTAATGTTTTTAAAAATATTTATTCTAAAATAAGTAAAAGTAGTAATAAAATGAATCTAGTGCAAACAGAAACGTGTGTGTGTGTGTATATATATATTGTGTATATATATATATATATATATATATATATATTTATACACACACACACATATATATATATATTTATTTATTAACACATTTCTGTTTACTCATCTGTATGTACATTTTATTGGATAAATCTTAATATGTATAAATAATATAAAATCAGCATTGTGTGCAATATTTTTTTTTTTTTTTTTTTTTTTTGTTACAGAAGCCTTGATTGGAAACAGTATTTATGTAGTGCAAGAATGGCCTCAGAAATTGAAAGTGACAGTTTAGGTCTTAAATCTGTGGGAGCTGGGTTTTCATATCATCTTTACAAAGAATGGTCAGCACCATAATAATAAATAAACTTATATTTAGGCATTTTTCTTCTCCTTTGTTGTTTAAGGCAAGACTATAAAAATTTCTGCATTTGAATGATGAAGGTACAACTTCTTTTGTATTGTCCTTTATGAATAATTTAATGAGCAGAATATTAATCAATGTTTCAAGTTCAGTATATCTTCTAAACTGCATACTATTTTAAAGTATTATTTACATTTGAAATTTTACAGTCCAACAGGATAAAGTAAAATTTAGTTATTTACAATCTGTTTTATTATCATTCCTTTTGGTGGTACTGTCAGTGATATTAGCCATGCTTACTTTTTTGTAAACATCTAAAATTACTGTTGATTATAATGTATGTGTATTGTGTATCAAAATGTAACTTGAATAGGTATGTAATGTGGTATTTGTAAGTTATAAGAATACGATAAATTTAAGTAAGAATACTAGTTGAATAAAAATATGTAGCGTATATATATTGTCGCTGAATGGCTTCGATGACAGTGCAATCTCAATATTTTTTGGTGGTCCTGAAAAGAGCTGTTTATGTCGTTGTTGCTGTTAATCTCGTGATAGCCCTGAGAAGAGCTGTTGGATCCAGGAGATGGTCTCTGGCAATGTTTACTCGGCTGCAGTCGGGGAGTTGCAGCTCGACCGTTGAAATCCGACCGGGCTTTCCCTCAGTGGCGGTTGGGTTTCCACTACAGTGTGGTTAGTGGATACCCCCCAGAGCCCTGCAGTGTCGGGTTGGCGTCGGCCATCATTCGTCGGCGCGGCCGAGGCAGTTCTCCCTGAGCGATCCCATGCTGGGCTGGCTCTTGTAGCTGTGTCCGTTGGCCAGGGCCATGGAAGTCCAGCGAGCTGGAGCAGGAATGGTGCATCTGTGTCCAGCGACTCCCTCGGCGGGCCAGCCAGACCTGCTGCTCCGGCAGGGTGGTCCAGTGTTGACTTGACCAGGGAACTCCTTTCGGATTCTTCCATCTTCTTCCCCGAGATATTCTCTAGGTGATGTTTATGGTGAAGTGGAGTTTCACGCTAGGAAGCCTTCATTTATTTGAGCCTACAGTGGTGGAATAGTGCTGCTATGATGCACGAGCAGATGCCATGTGGTAGGAGTGCCTGCGTGTTTATACACTTTGTACACTGTACTGCTCCAACTGACTTTTTCATCCTTGCGCCTCGCCAAGTTAAAGGCGTGTGGTAACAATATATATATATATATATATTATATATTTGATGAATCGCACCAGAGAATAAAGAACCAAAATACAGGGTGATCTCAATTGAAATATACACTTTTGATAGCTTATAAAAAATTAAACTAATGTTTGTGAATACAGTAAAGGATATGGTTTTACAAGGAATTTTTTAAAGTTTATGTTGGTATATCCGCTCTGCCGCTAATGTCACTGACTGATGTGTTATTTTACCAGTCTGGCAAGATGGCTGCTATTGCAAAAGAAAAAGCTTTTTGTGTGCTCAAATTAGCCAAAACAAATTCAGTTACTGTTACGCAGTGATGTTTCAGAACAAAATGTGGTAAATCATCACGGACAAGAAAATCAGTCTATGACTGGAATAAACAGTTTCAAAATGCAGGGTATCGGTGTAAAATGAAAAGTGCTGGTAGATCTCCTGTTTCAGAAGAACAAATTGATCTTATTTGTGATGTATATCAATGTAGCCCAGGCAAATCAACTAGATCAGAAAGTTTAGAATTGAAAATTTCTCAACCAACTGGAGTAGAAAATTCTGATGGAAACGTTTGAAAATAATGATGCCTTATAAATTACAGTTAGTGCAAAGTTTAAATGTCGACAATAAAGCCTTACATAAAAATTGTTGTGTGGGGTTGCAGGAATATGCTGAAAATGACTGTTGTTTTTTCATTGCCTAATTTTCAGTGTGATGAATGTACATTTCACATTAGTAGAAAAGTTAATAGATATAATATATGAATATGGGGTGCTGAAAAAACCCAAGAGAAAGTTTACAACATTTATGCAATTCCCCTAAAATGAATGTGTTTTGCTCTGTATTTCGTAAAAGGGTGTACTGGCTGTTCTTTTTTCATGTAGTGACAGTAACCTGAGTAATTTATCTTGACATGTTAAGTGAATGGCTAATGTCCTCAACTTGACGAAGATAGTGACAAATTTGTTTTTGTACAAGATGGAGCTCCACCTCACTGGCATTTACAGCAGATAAGAAATTATCTGGATGAATGCCTTCCCAGACAACGGACTGGCTGTGCAAGTGAGGAAAACATGGTGTTGGCCACAATATAGTCCAGACTTAATGCCTTGGGTGTTATGTAAAAGACAAAGTTTTTGTTTTTCATGTTGATATTGACAGATTTAAAACAGTGCATCACAAATTCTGTTACTAGCTTTGACCTGCATGTATTTGGGATGAATTCAACTACCATCTTGATGTCTTTAGTTTACAAACGGTGCACATATCAAACACTTATAAATAAAAACTTAAGGAATTCTTCTATATAATCATGTTAGTAATCTTAACTCTTAAAAAATAAATTTTTAATAAGCTGTTGAAAGTGTATATTTCATTTGTAATCAGCCTGTATATTTTAAACCAGAATTAAACATTTTAGTAATATTTATTATATTTACTTCTATACTACTCTTTTAACTTATATACATTTTTTTTAACAAGAAAAATCCTTTTGATATTACGTTGCTGTAGTATTTTCTGATAAGTTTGTGTTTTTGTGGTGGAGTTTAGGAACATCATTACATGAAGATCTTTAGATATAAAAAATCGCTGTTGGCAATAGCCAACAGGGATTAATTGCCATCAATATATAAGAAGATTAAGATATAAAAACAGCTTCAGGTTACAGGAAGTGAATTGTGAATTAAATTAATTAATTTCAAAAGTTATAACTAATTTTGTTATTTATATTTCATTTATTTCTTAAATGATAAAGCGCTAGCTTAAAATAAATTCATCAAAATATAAAATGTTTTTAAAGAGGTGATTCATTTTCAGCTTGGAGCAAAATTTACCTTGTTTGATACTTCTGAAATTTAGTTCTGATGGGTATAACATACCTGATGCAGAGAAATATTTGCAGTTTTTGAACAGTTATTTAAATTTGGTAAGTAATAGATAAACATTTATTAAGATATTTCCTCTAACTAAAATAAAAATGTTATTTTGTAAATTATTAAACAGTTATACTTATGAACAGTAATTTTTATTTTTCCCTAAAAATTGGTTTACTCTTGTAAACACAAGAAATATCAGATAACATTAACAAAATTCAACGGAAAATAACTTAGAATTATCATTAACATTCTAGTATCCTCGGTTGTGGCTTCACCCCTTCTATTTATGAGTAGAACTTCAAAAAACTGAATTAGTTTTTTAATAATTAAGTGTGAACTGTTTCTCTGAATTTGCTATTCAGTACAATAATTTTTTTTTTTAGATCAATAGGTTAATTTAGAAACAACTTCTCAGTCTTTAAATATGTAAAATGGTTATTATTCCTTTTAATTTTATGATCAAACTAATTATTTTATTGTATTATTAATAATACAAACTGACCTTTTATAAACAATGACATTAAATGTATTAAATCACGTAATTATTGTCTGAGAAGTCGGTATTAGAATAGACAACATCTACTGATATAAAAAATTTACTAAAAGAAGTTCTAGGTAATTTATTTATAGTTTTTTGTCCGATTTATATCTGAAGTAATGAGATTAGTGAAGTTTGAACTGTGGTAAACATTTTGGGGGTCAAGAAAGCTACTGTTAAATCTTCATAATGATTGGTTGACTAGTTTTCATAGTTATTAGGAACAAATGAAAAAGACATACTAGGGAGGAATAAAAAAATTAGTTTCTCTTTCAATTGCATTTCTGAAAAAAGAAGTTATATAATATTTTGTTGAATATTTTTCAAATTTTTATATAAAATGATATATACCATTTTAATTAAAATAGTTTTCCAAACTGTATATTTACACCAATGTTAGGGACTAATTTCATCTGAAAAATTAAAGGAAAGTTAAAAATATGTTCTCATTGCTAAAAAATTTTTTCTTTCTGTCTCACTCAATCTTCAAATTATTTTTCATTATTTTTGTATTTCTGGACTGATTTATTCAATATAACATCAGAATTGTCACAGTACCTATTAATCTTGGATCAGTATTTTAAACATTTTTTCTTCAGATTTATAATTATTGCAGTTTTCTCTTTTTGACCATTCTGTATTTTTTTTTACTTATAGTTTTTCTTTCATTTTATTTCAATTTTTGTTACCTGTTCTTACTGATTTTTTTTTTTTGGGGGGGGGAGTTTACTCAATGTGAAACTTTTGAAATATTTTTCCTGTTTATTTGCAATTCATTATTGTTTAGATTAAGAAAAATATTATTTACAATGTTCATTAAACAAATAGAAAAATTATCTTTGCAGCTGTCCACTTTGATTGACAAATTTTTAAATTTGGTATTGAATATGTTGGTTAATCCCGTTATCTTTTGATGGGTATAAATCATTACTTAGTTATATTCTTTTTTAAATATATGTATTTTTTAATGTGTTTTGTTCTATTTTGTAAATACAAATTTTATTTTCATATTAATTATTTAAATTGTTAATTAGTTTTTATTTCATATATTTATTAACAATTTTTTATGTTTTGCGTTTCTATGACTGTTAAAACGGTTGAAATCTACATTTAGTTATAAATTGTAATCTTTTTTTTTAAATTTCTGTTACCAAAGAGAAAAACAATAAAAGAAATTTTATTAATTTGCTTGCTCAATAAACTGTAAGGATTAAGATTCTCAAAAATAATGAAATTTTGCTAACCTTACAAATTCACTGCCTTACTGAATTTGGAGAATTGCAATAAGTTAAGCTTTCCATAATTTATATCTTTATTAATGTTGATTGGGCAGCCTTTCCTTTAGATTTTGGGTTATACTTTTTTGTGATAACACAGTATTCTTATACTGTAGAAATGAGCAGTTGCTAGAGCATATGGGCACACAAAACTGAATCATGACTACATTAAATGGATCTATTCCTATGACTAATTTTTTTTTCTTGAACTGGAGGTTCCATGTAATTATTACTTGAGCTTTTTTTTCTTTTTAAATATTGTTTCTATTTTATTATAGTCTATAACTCAAAATATTTTTGCTGTATTTATATTGTAACAATATGAGTATAACAGACCTAAGTTACGGATCCCTGTCAATTAAGAAGAAAGTAGTAGAAAATAATAACAAAAGGAATTCACAAGGGATTCTTTCTCTAAGGCTGACAGGTTCATTTAACAATTTTTCTTTTTAATACTTGCCAACAACACCTGCAACAGCTTTTATTTGAGAGAAGAATTACTGGACCAGAGTAAAAATTATGGGAAAATTTAATGATGCAGATGATAATTCTCACGCTTCAACAGTTAAGGAATTTGGGTCTGGTTTTGCAGGACAAGAGGATATATGTATAAATACTCCAGGATCAGTGACTTGAGATCATTATTAAGTGATTAGTAAGAAGTGTGACTTAAGTGTGTAGTACTGCAGAGTACAGGGTGTGTTCGACTTGATGTCATAAGCATTCCAGTGTAGACAGTGGGTGAATGCAAGAAGTTCTTTGGCGAGTTACCGATAGGCAATTAGTGAAAGAGATAAAGTATTAAATTCATTGATGAATTGTTAGGGTAATTTATCTCAAACAGAAAAGATACTTGCAGTGAATGTACTTTAGATTTTTGGTTAATACAATACTAGTTCTTGATGTTGTTAATGTTAGTGGTCATTATAATGATTTCTGTCAATTGAACTGAATTCTGGTTTTTATGATTTAACTACCTGTAAATAAATCCTGTCCTTACTTGAAATTCTATTTTGTATGTTATTATTAACTTTTTATATTTTTTTTTTGCTATTACTATTATTTGTTGCTTATTATTGTCATTATTATTATTATTATTTTGTCTTATTTTACGTATGTTCTTAAACTAATAAATTATAGTTATATGAACATATTTTTAATTGTTATTCTCTCAGTATCATGTCAAGCCACAAACACACAACAATATGTATAATTTTTTAAATATAAGAATAAAAACTAATACTTAATTTATCAAATTCTTTTACATTATTAATTATTTTAATGGTTAGATTAAGATAAACATGGTTCCCATAGGCAGAAAATATAAACTTAGTTGAGAAAAGTGAGGAATTTAAAAAAAAAAATCGGATAAAGGCAGAAAAAATTGCATTTTTGTTACCAAATTAAATTTAATTATTTTTTTTAATACTCATATTAAAGGAGGAATATTCCAAATTGCAGTTAATTTTTTCACTGGTGAAATTAAAAAAAAAAAAAATTGCCATTGAAAAATTTAAAGGTTGTTGACTGTTTTCTTGGAATTTCTCTTAAACCACCATGAATTTTTATGTTGTATTTTAAGTAATTAATTGCTTTTGAATGGCATCTAAAAACATTATTTAATGATCAATGATTAGATATTAACTTACACCCAGAATTCAGTTGGTTGAGAAGAGGTAGAAATATACATCATGCTTTTTATGATGTATGTAAAACCATTTGAAACTGGGTAATATGGACCAAAAGGTAGTGCCTTTGGTCAGTGAAAGAAAGCAGTATAATTAAATAATTAATTAAGATACGGATTCTCAGCCTTCAGTGAAAATCTTTTTTCTCCCAGTGGTACTTCAGCTCACCGAATTAAAACTTTGATCAATAGTTATGAGAACGTGGTTGTGATACATCTGTACGTTCTTTGGTCAGAATTATAGCATTTCAGCAGCAAATGATACATTTGAATCCTCAACTTCATTTACACAAATAACAACACAGTTACTTCTTTTTGCTATAAAGACAATGCTTCTAAGGCAGAGCTTATGTGGGTTCTCAATGTTGTACAGAATAAGTTTTACATAAGTTCATGTGAAGATAGTGGTGCACTTTTAAAATTATGTTTCCTGATAGTTGTATAGCATCAAAATTCCAACTTGGAGCTGCTAAATGATCTTATGTCATCAATTATGGCCTTGCACCATACTTTGATGGCAATCTGTAAAATCACCTTTGTTCTTGTGTTAATTATATGGTATGCTTTGTTTTTGATGAAGCATTAAATAAAATTGTACAAAGGGTCAAATAGACTTATTTGACCCCTTGTACAATTGTGCACCCCTTATAAAAAAAATTTGTGCAATTTTTTTTTTTATACAGAAACAAAACTATGAACAAGGTATTACAACAGTATATTTTTGGGAAAGTCCACTTCTCAACATCTGAATGGTTTCATAGAAGGTATCTCCGCTCTAGATAAAAACAAAATATTACAGGTTTATATGGATAAACCAAAATGTTAAAGCTTTTTAAAAATATTCAGTGATCAGCTGATAGAGGAATGCCCTGAAGGAAAGCATATGGTAAATATTGCTGTTTGCAGTTTACATGTTATAAATGGAGCCAAGAAAACAAGGATTGAAACTTTCAAATGGAATTATTCATACCTTTTTAAGAGTTCTTTACTTTTTGTTTAATGGTCCTTAATCATAGGAAATAATAAATTTTCTTTAAAATACTGAATGACTAGATGGTTAGACTATGTGAAATGCTTAGAATGAGCCTTGCTAATTTTGGTTGACATAAAGAAATTTGTTTACAATTCAGAGAAACTACAATCTCCGCTGTACATCATTGTAAACACAATGGCTAAAGTGAATAAAAAAAAAGTAATTACTGAAAGTATTTTCTTTTAAGTAAAGTTTTTGTTCTCCGTAAAAGTAATTATCTGAGTGAATAATCAATTACTATTACTTAAAGTAATTAATGAAACAGAAAGTATTTCTGTTGTAGTCATTTAAGTATTTTTGTGTAGTTACAAGTATTAACTTACTTTTATTCCAGTAATTACTTGTTTTTCTTTATAAATACTTAAACGCGTGTTTGTGATCTTTCTGTTGAATCATGATAAATACTCATTACATCATTTTACGCATCATTTCTCATGACATTAGTTTTAAACCTTGCCTGTTACAAGTTAAATATTTATATTTTTAACTACCGGGATGTCGAGTTCAGAAAGCGACAGCGAAACTCAATTTTCTGTTGCATCGGAAAAACACAATTCTAAACTATCTTTATAAGAAAGATGAATTTGTTTCGTAAATTCACTAAAAAAGAATACAGTTGTAATGAAAAGATCTGTATCATCTGGCGTTATGAAAGAAAAAGAGGATGGGTGGACTAAAATTAAAGAAGAATATGAAAAAAACACTGGAACTGAAACTTCAACTGGAAAAATGAAGATGTTGAACAACATTAAAAGCAAATTTAAAAAAAAACTGACAAAAATAAGACTGGAAACAAAAAGATAAAATTACGCCCAAAAGGAAAAAGAGTTTTTACATCTGCTGGAACATTTTGAAAATCTGGTGATAAACAAAGTTGCTGGAGCAATTGCTGTTGGTACTGAAGCAGATAAAAATCCCTGAACTGATCAACCATCCCCTGATCATCATCAACGAACTAGAAAATGAACATCAGACAGATGCATCCTCATTGAATGAGTCCTCATTAAAAGCTAAAAATAAGAATAAAAGTATTCGTAAGAGGAAATCTTGGGATACAGATGAAACATTTCCCTTGACAACGAATGAGCTACAAAGGTATGTTCTTAATGAACAACTTAAATTAATTCATTTACAGATGGAAAGAGAAAAATCCAAATTAGGAGAGAAGAACTCTAGTTGCGGAAACTTCAGTCTGAAGTGGCGAAGAAGGAAAAAAGCCACGCAGGTCCAGTCGGAAATGAATTCAATCTTTCCGATTATATCGTCTTGAAATAACACATTAAATTTTCGCCTTTTTTTCAATTTTATTCTTTTTTTGTTTTATATGTAAAATAAAAGAAATCCTATTCCTAAAT
>JAAAKQ030246883.1:0-11002 GCA_010016005.3 Zanna intricata | reverse complement strand
AGTAAGTAAGATGACTAACACAAACTTGTCATGTCTGAACGCGCATGTTCTGACAATACTGAAAATAATCGTGTTATGTGTCCGGTAAATTACAGTAATCCAGGAGCGGTTAGGTTTATCCTTGTGAATTTTTTTATGGTCATTTCATATGATATTCTTAAAGGGAATCGCAAATATTTAAATTGAAATGGAAGATCGGTTGAAATTACTGGAATCCTTGGTATGAAAACATATCTCATATATTTTTCCAGTAAGAAATGTTGATTCTTCGATATTTCTTGATAAATTTTTTTATATATAGTCGAATACCATCGCAAAGTTTCGATGGCTTCAGATTCCGCAAAAGCATAACAGTAATACCTATATTTAGCTCCAGGTGATGTGGCGACATTCCGTTGATATTGATGAAATTCAAAAACTCTGTTGGATACAAAAATAACTCGTCTTGTTCCATTACAGTATTCATAGAAAGAAAATCGTTGATAGTCGTGGAATGAGTTATTAATTTACAGATTGTTTAATTTAATGTTTAGTAGATTATTTTAAGATATTTTTTAGCTATGAATATAATCTAATTAATAAAAACTTATTTCCACTAATGTATATCTCTACTAATGTATAAAGATTGTTTAATATATGTTCAGCATTGCGGCCGCAACACGGTAGTAGACAGAATTGGTATAACATTTATATATATATAGATAAACGAAAAATGTAATATTTTAATTATTAAATTCGTAATTTTTGTGATATTCACTTGAATTTGCATAAATTATGTGCAAAACACACAAAATATCATAACCCAAACGCATATACTGTTTCCGTTCGGTGCCCACTGATGGTCCCATGTCTATGAAGCTGCTCTTAAGTGATGCCGATATAATGCAAAAAACCACATCCAAATCGGT
Organism: Zanna intricata; assembly: GCA_010016005.3. NCBI lineage: Eukaryota > Metazoa > Arthropoda > Insecta > Hemiptera > Fulgoridae > Zanna > Zanna intricata. The sequence goes on along the minus strand of JAAAKQ030246883.1, from coordinate 10,094 downwards.
TCAGTAGTTTTTGAGGAAAATGTTGACACACATAATTTGTAACCCCAAATGCATATACTGTCTCCCCTCCGTCATGAATAAAAAAGGATGGTGCATGGGTTTGTTTGTAGTATGCGCTCAAATTTTTATTTTAGCTGCTATTAGCGCAGAGCAGAATGGGGGATGCGTGCAGCACACGGAACGATTTATACTTCTCGAGAGATTCATTCTTTCGAACAATTTATACTTCTTTATAATTTTAGATTTTTTTCTAAAAAAAAAATAGATATAGATATAACTAGATAAATATAATAGATATATATAATAAATAGATATTTTATTTTATCTTTGTGTTTTGTGTATAAAAAATAAAATTGTCGAGGTTAGAGATGTGTTAAAAAATTACAACTCAAGAAACAACTAAAATTGTTCAATATTTTGAAGCTTTTTGTTGTAAACGTTTTTGTACGCTTTTGTTGGTTGTACGCTACAAAACGATTTTGTTAGTACGCTACATTGATGAAAGTTATTAAGTTACAGTTGCCAAAAAATTTAAAAAAAATCATATGTAATTAAACACCAACCTTGTAACATTTTCGCAGAGGGTCATAGCTTCGATTTTTCCTAGTTTAAATTAATAAAATAAAAAACCGCAAACGTACTGCATCAAATAGTTCAGTGCTGCTACTTAGTGTGTAAAAATAGACTCAACATTAATAAAAAAGGAGTTATGTTTTTATTTAATTTTTTTTTAATACTTACTAATTTGTATTATTCTTATACAGAACTTCATCTAAAAATTTATTTCCTTATCAGATAAATACATGCTTATGCTAATGATAAAATTTCAAAAAAATTTGTTCACGGGAAAAGTTGTAATCGCTTGAACAGAGAAAGTTTATTACGATTTTATAATGCAGATGTCATCCATTGGTATGCAAATTTAATTCTACAGTTATGGTCTGGGCAATCGTTGTAAAGTTCTGTGACATAATTTTCAGTGAAACACAATTTCAGAGACTGAATACATTGTGTCAGTTTGCATGTGATTTTTTTCTGGAGATAACTAAAATACTTGCATCATTTAATAGTAAAATTTTTTTCGGATAATAAGTTACTGTTGACCAGTAATTTGTTAACTTTATTCAAGGAATAATGTCCTTTTATCCATACGGAATTTCAACAGGATCGATGTCGATTCCTTGATGGGCTTACGGAGATCCTTTCTTGCGGTAGGATTGTAATTACATGCGGAATGATTCAAAGCTATACGGCAATCTCGTAGGAGCTTATTCCATAGCTAAAAATAGGAAAAAAGGTTAATATAAAAATATGCGCGAAAACGCTTCGTTAGCGAATTACTGCTAGCGAAAGATTTCTGCCGGATTTCCGTTCCACTATCCGATTTTGGTTCCCGGGGGAAACGAAATTCGAACGAAATTTTTTGCTAGCCGTAACTCGCTAACGAAGCGTGTTCGGGTCTATGTTTATATAAACGTTTTTTCTATTTTTAGCTATAGAATCAGCTCCCAAAAGATTGCAGAATAATTAAGAACAAACCGTATATGAATATATTGTTCTCTGGTTCCATTATTTGTAAATCTGTTATCTTAACATTATTCGTGTTTCTTCTTTTAACATTTTCTTATTTTTAGTTCTGTGAGCTAGATCGTATCTTGTTGGATCCATATTGTAGGATCTATGAAGTCAGTGAGTCCTTTTGATAATTTCCTTGGGGAGTGGAAATCAACTGTAACTGGCACAGAGATTTAAAATAATAAAATTAAGAATGGGGAACAAGTAGAGTTATATTATTAGAAAATAATGTGTAATAAATATTAAACAAATAAATGGTTTTATCAGTTTAGTACATGATTTTATATACAGAGTATCCCATATAAAACGCAACCTATCTACGTTAGTATGTATATTTAAATAAAAAAAGGCATTTTTAAGTGCTTAAATTAAATATTTTTATCCAAATTTTCTAATAACTTAAATAATAGAATCATTGCTGGAAGTGGCCGTCATCTTCATAAATACACGCTTCCACCTTTATCACTATGTTTCTTGTAAGTGTTTTCAGGGTTTTCGGTTGATATTTAAAACAGCATATTCGATACTGATCTTCAGTTGTTCAAGTATTTGTAGTTCTTGATTTGGTTTTTTCTTTGAGGTAACTTTTGAGAAAAAAATCTGGCGAAGTCAAATCTGGAAATATTGGTGGCCGTAAGCCATGTCTAATAACGCTCTCACAAAAGAATACGTTAACGAAACTGAAGCTGAGAATGTGCGTAGTGTGATGTTGCACCGCCTTGTTGGTATCGATCTTCCTCTTCCAACAATGCAATGAATTAAAATGGAATATTGTGAAATCGTTCTGCTGCAATGGTGTAATAGAAGAAATGAGGATAATTTTTTTCCTTGATATCGCACAACATATGCTCACCACCTGTAGGTGCAATTGTTTTTCATGATACGCCTAGAGATTTTCAGCATCTTGATGAAGTCACGCCTCATCTGTGAAATCTGATTCCATAACATGAATACCCTCACGCACGAATCGACAAAACCGATGACAATACTCTAACCGTTTTTCTTTGTTTTAATCAAGAAGTTGATGTAATGTTTGAATTCGATGTGTTCGTAAGTTTAATTTTTTGTCGTCCGATGAACGATTGATTTTTTAAACTAATTTCATCTGATAAATGTCTAATTGATGTTTTTGGCATGATGTTTATGGAGGTTAACTGGTCTTCGATCTCAGCAACTGTATATGCATTCAACACTGTCATCGATCTTTTGTATTCCTCGTTATTAATAGAACCTGTCTCTAAATTTAGTCACTAACCTCAAAGCTGATGTCTTGTTAGGTGCTGGTATTATGTAAGTGTAGTCGACCACACTTCTCAGGAGTGGTCTACCTGAGATTGTACAATACTACACTTCATTCACATTCATACACATAATCCTCATTCATCCTCTGAGGTAATACTTTACGGTAGTTCCGGAGAAAGTAATATTTCCTCTACTTGAGAAATACATTTTTTGGATTATCCATATTAATGTTAATTGATTACAGTACAGTTAGTTAATAATTTTTACTTTTCCGTCTAGATAGGACTATAGCAGAATTACAGCTCTAGAAGGTAAAGATTTGAAATCGGTCCGATTTTGGAATATATCCCGTCGTCATGATATGGTGAAAACCACATCATGATGACTTGACATCTAAGGAACCCAAAAAACTACATGGAAATTTTATGAATTTTAATGTTCGTATGTTGATGTGTAATCGGTGTCAGCCTCGAAATATATCTGATTATACATATCTTGATTAAAGAAATAATGGATTGGTTTTGACCAAACTTAAATTAATTCTTTATATGGAGAACTCTTGTCATTAAATTATCAACTTCAAAAAGTAAAAGGGAATGAGACTTTAGAGCAAGATCCCCCTTATTATCTCAAGATTTTTCCCTTTTTAAGGTCATTTTATTCTTAGGCACACTTGCTAACGATTAAAAAGTAACAATATTTGAAGAAAAAAAGTTTTTGAAAAATCGCACCCCATCCCAAAAAAATGTTGTTGTAGTCTTCCGTTATGTTGTGACGTCACAAGTGAGCGGTGTAATTAAATAAATTAATAATATCAAAAATGTAAAAAAAAGTAAATCGATTTGGTTGTACCTCAAACTCGATCACTCAGTCGACTCGATACCTGGTGCGTTTAGCCTCACGGCTACACCAGTCAGCTGACTATACGAGCGAAATTTTAAATTGTGAAATTACATTAATTTAGTTAGTGCCGACCGTCGACACTAGTATCGCTATATCCGCGCGAATTACATATAGTATGCGCGAGCGCTTTAATTAATCTTTGAATTAATTAAACGAAAAAATATTATATTTAATAAAATGATAAATATTTTAAATTAAGTGATATGTGTAAGCCGTGTATCAGAAACAACACATACTTGTAGGACTTACGAAGTTCTACAAGTGTGGGTTGTAAAAAGGAATACAGAAAAAGCTGTTGAATTTCTTTTTGGAATTTGGTATTTGGATCGGAACGACTTTTAAGATTTTTGTCTAGTTGATGACTACTACTTTGATGGTCTGCATTTTAAATATTTTTATTTATTTATTCATTAATATTTTATTTATTTGTACAATTTTAATTATCACTGTCCCTTTAAATTGTCTAACTTGCAATAAATAGAATTTTTAATTCATAATTAAACTGATAAGGTATATCGGCTGGCCTTTTTATTATACGTATTGTCCGTAATAACTTTTTTTGTTTTATTTACAAGAAAATAATGTTTTGTCAAACATACCTACATCTTATCTTATATATGTAAGGCTGACCTGGATAGTTCATCTCGTAATGGCTTTCATTCGTCAGTTCCAGAGAAAAGGAGTGGAAGAATGATTGTTTTGTATAGTTCACTCACATGTTGATGATTTCAGTTGTTTTTATCGAAATTTCACTACAACTTAGATTAAATTTGTACGAATATTTACAAATTTAATAGATATACTCGTATACCACAGCATATTATTAATCTATACATATAAAAATATGTGATTTTATATCTAATGAAATAATTTCAATTTCAACTCTAATAAAGGTCTTTATTTTAAATACCTATATACAAATTTTTCATAAATTCATATATTTATTTTTATTCTTTAATCGCAAATAAAATATTACATTTCTGTCGTATTTTTTGGAAATACATAATTTTAACTTGGTAGTCCAGGCGGTATCTGTTTAGGTTTGGGCTTTTTCTGTATGATCGCTTATTTTTTCTTTAATGCCTCCGAAATATCATCACAAACGATTAGTTTTTCTTGCACCAGTTGAAAAAGGTGTTCTTAAATTTTTATTAAACAACATGTAAAAAAATCCCAAAAATATTCATTTTCTTTTCTTCTCCTATTTTCCAAGATAACTCGATAATTGTTCATTTTAGAAAAAAGGGATCAAGAGAGAAAAAAGTTTTCTTATTAAATTTTAGACACAATATAATCGGTTACAAATCAATACGTACGTTATTATTGATGCAAAAATGGCGATAACTGAAAAAAAATCAAGATTTTTGGGATTATTTTCGAGTACTTATACGTAGGACCTTTAGATTTTGCCTCAAAGAAGTTTTGAATATGGTAAACAAAGCGCCAAATTTCAACAAAACCATTTTGACAGTTTCTACACGATGTTTTTTCAAACCAGATTTTTAAAAAATGCAATTTTTCCAAATTGTGTGAGCCTGAAATAAAGTCTTTAGATAACTGAAAATTTAATCGCATATAAAAGAGCAATCAAAAATTTAAATCAGTTAATTAGGAGAGGAATTTTAAAACATACTTGAAATATTTTTGCTTCTAACAAATTGAATATTTTCAAGAATTTTTATCTAAATCAACTTTAAAAAGCACAGCTTAAAAGTACTCGAAAGACGCTTCTTTAAAAAAAAAGTTTCCATTCCTTAATTATTTCCGGAAATATACCGATCAAAGTAGATTGCCATTGACCAACTTCTGGAATAAATTATTATCGATAAATTAATAGACCGATATTTAGCAATAATTCGTGTTTGCCAATAGATATTTTAACTTTTTAGCCTACAAGACATCGATTAAAATATCTGATGTGGACACTACATGAATTCCTTGTACGCCTATTAAATATACACATTCTTTTAACATTTTTTATCATTAATAACTTGTGATATTTTTTCAGATTTATATATCTATATATATATATATATATATATATATATTTCTTTTTCTGTTTAGCCTCCGGAACCACCTTAAAGTATTACTTCAGAGGATGAATGAGGATAATATGTAAGAATGTTCATGAAGTGAAGTCTTGTACAATCTCAGGTCAACCACTCCTGAGAAGTGTGGTTAATTGAAACCCAACTACCAAAGAACATTGGTATCCACGATCTATATATATATCTATATATATATATTAATTGAATTAATATTTATTGAAAATGTTTTTTATAATCAGAGGTTAATAATTATTAATAAATCAATATATTTAAATTTAAAAAAAAAATGTTAAAAAAGAGCAGATGAAATCAGATTTGAACCGACGCGCGACGTGCCTTTACCTTGTAAGACTCAAGTATTTCATTAATTAAAATTTTATTTGGCTATAATTGTGGAACCAATGAAAATAAGTACCACTAATGATATATCGTTTAATAGCTCTCAGTGAAGCTTATTACTGCAGAAAAAGTCAAAAATGTAAATTATTTGGATTTTAGGCTTTTTTTGGACACTTTTGGTCCAGTCAATTGAAATCAAAAGGGGAGGTGCACAATTAGATGTTTCAACAGCCCTAAATGTATAATTTCAACATCCTACGGCTAATCGTTTTAAGTTATGCAAGATACATACATAGACTTCACGCCGATACTACTCAAAATGGATACTTCCGCTGAAATCTGAAAACCGAAATTCTTTGCGATTACAATATTTCCCTTACATTGTACAAGGAAGTAAAAAAAAAAAAATTTTCTTTGTTAAAATTGCAAGAATGTTGAAAAATTCCCTAGGCTCTCCTAGTTAACCGATTAAATTTTTTCAAAATGCATATGAACGTTTGAGTGCTCTTTTATTGTGATTAAATTTTCAGTATTCAGAGAAATTTTTTAGGCTGCATACAATTTGGCTTGTTGATTTATCATATCAAAAGGTTTTTTGAGGCAAAATTTGAAAGTCCAACGTATAACATAACTACTTGAAAAAAATTCCCAAAAAATCTTCTTTTTATCATTTTTTGATAGTTATTGCTAGTTTTGTGACGGAAATAATGTATTTTTTGATTTGTAACCGATGATATTGTGGGTAAAATTAATAAAAAAACATTTTTCTTCTCGAACTTTTCTCTAAAATAAATAGTTATCAAGTTAGCTGGGAAATAAGGGAGAAAATGGATTTTTATGATTTTTTAAATATATTGTGTTTAATAAAAAATTTAAGCCCATCTTTTCAACTGACGCAAAACGAAAGAATCATTTCTGATGATATTCTGGAAGCATTAAAGCAAAAATGAGCGATCATATAAAGAAAAAGTCCAACCCAAAACAGAAAAACAAATACCGCCTGGACTATAATGTAACGATGTTAATAATTTTTTTTTTTCTATAACATTAGCTATTAATATTGTAGATGATAATTAAAATTAACATAAATTATTGATATCTTTATAAGAGGAAAATCCTGTTATAAATTAATTTTAAATGAACTAATATTATTAGATGAACTTCCTGTTGTTATTTATTGTTTGGACATAACTTATAATTTTTAGATGGCAGGAAATTCGCGGTAATAATTCAGAAGTTTTAGTGAGATCTGCACGCAATCCTTTCAAAAAAGACTTTAATCTATTACATTCCTTACACACCTTATAATAACTATTACGAATTAAGATAATTTCTTTTCAAACTAATGTACTAAAACCGATTACTTTTTAAAAAAATGTTAAAAACAATAATAAAGTTATAAATAACAAATGGAATTTGTTATTAATATGTGTATAGGTACAAATAAGGTTTTGTACCGATACAAATAAATTTTGTTTGTACCATTTAATAAATAACAATTAACGAATTTAACGGGTCATAACGGAAGGTCGCCTATTTCGTTTTGCTTTGAAACCGATATACCATCTTGTTGGAAATAAATTTGTTGTTTGGTTTTGAATTAATCCATTTGAGGAAAACAGAAATTGTTTAAGATATCAAGGAGATAAACATTTTCATTTATAGTCTTTTCAGCGAAGTAAAAAGTCCGATTGCAAATTTTTTCATCATTCCCCACCAAACAAAAGGAGTGTCGCATCGTTTCTCAAAAATTCAATGTGTGTTTTTAGATCTCCAATGTTTGTTTTCTATACATTAAGAAGAAAGTAAATTTAATTTAAACATCGTATCTGTATAAGAATATGAAAAAAAGTGATACACAGATGTAAATAATAATAAAAATTGTTTTTAACCGACTTCAAAAAATAAGGATATGTATTTGAGCCATAAAAAATTATATATATATATATATATATATATACCCTTAATCAAAAATACATTGAATACCCATAAACATACAACGAATTCATCTCCAATAAGATGGTGTACCCCAGTTTTAATACATTCTTCAGCCAGGCTTTGAACGGAAAATTTGGACATCGATGGATAAGCCGGCAAGGACCTTTATCCTGGACATTGAAGGAGTCAATACCTGACACCTTCGATTTTTTCATGGAGAGGTATAAAAAAATAAAATTGTTTATTCGCAAAAAATAGATGATTTAAGTCACTTCAAGGAAAGGATTAATGAAGCAGTTGTAATTATAACAGAAGGTATGTTTTTTCGGGTACGGGCAGAAACCGAGTAATAGATTCCTGGACATTTGCCGAGCGACTATGGTGAAGGTATTGAAAGTTGTTAATTATGTAATAAAACTGTTCGAGATAAAAAAATTCGATAAATAGAGAAGATTAGCTGTAAGTATTTTTGTTTTCATTTAATCCATGTTGAAAATCCCACCGTTCTTCTATTTAAGTCTTTTATTTCAACAATACTTTATTTATATTTGGGTGGTCCGTCTACTTTATTTTTACTAAATTTCATTACTTTCGTTTTGTGCTTGTTTATTTTCATATACGTCTTAAGCTCATGCTTAAGACGTCATCTACGCCTTTCATTGTTTCTTCTAAATATATTTTGCAAATAGTAGAATTATAATCTTTTCCTTTGCACAATTACCTCGGATCTAAACTGTTCTTTAAAAATCATTAACTGCTGATTCTGTGTAAATATTAAAAACGACCGGGGATAGGAAACATCCACATCCGACTCCCTTTTTATTACTGCTTCTTTTTTATGTTCTTCGATTATCACTATTGTGGTTTGGTTCCTGTAAATGTTAGGGATTGTTTATCTTTCTCTCTACTTGATCACTAAATATTCTAAAACGCTGAACATTTTATTCCAGTCTACGTTATTAAATACCTTTTCGACATTTTCAAATGTCTAAGTTTATAAATGCCATGTATGTCGGTTTGTTTTTCTTTAATCTTTCTTCTCCTATTAATCTTTGGGCTAAAATTGCTTTCCTTGTCCCTATACTTTTTTTGAAACCAAATCGGCCTTCTCCTAACAGTTCTTCCACTCTCCTCTCAATTGTTTAGTACAGAATTGTCGTTATAATAACACATTTTACTCTTATTCAAATCCCGGTTAAGGAATGGGAGCAAAAAAAAAACACTTTTTTTTTAAAACACATTTTTGATTTTAACTTTTTTAATTATTGAATAATGACTGTAATCAGATTTTGTAAACGAGACTATTTAAAGTTTAAATCCCTTGCTTTCTGACTATCGTTAATTTAAATTTTATAAGTTTCGTATAAAAAATCCAACTCTTTGCTCTCTTCTTTTTTTTTTATAAGTAAAGTTCTTAATTTGGAAGTAATTTTTCATATTTACTGCTAGAGACGGAATTAAATTTTAAGTTCTATTTTAATTTTTATTCCGGAAAGTTCAGCTAAATTGTTACCAGCCTTTTTTTAATTTTTATTTTAATGCCTTTTCTTTCATTTTAACTTTATTAAATTCAATTATAATTTTAAAAAAGAACAATTATTAAAAAAATGGTTTAATTTTTATAAGTATTAGTCTTTTCAGGGTGTTTTTCCACTATGATATAGAATTATATAGTGTTGAAAGAATGAAATGAGAGAAAAAGGGCGGCCTGCTGCTGATTTTTGTAAAGAAAAAAACAACTATTCGTAGGCAAGCATAGTAGAATACTCGTACACCTGTCCGAAAGCCGGCGTAATAAATGGTTATACCTCACGCCAGGTCCGTCTTAAAACTCGGTTTATTCTTTAACACACCCTTACAGAGTTTTTCCGCCGCCGTCCACCACTAACTCGTTCTTGTGTTTTCATTTAATCTTTTTGTTTTGTTTTCCTTTAAAGAATCTTTAAAGTAATAATAGTAAATACTCTGTTCTACACACACACACACACACACACACACACACACACACACACACACACCCACACACACACACACACACCCCCAGACAGA
>JAAAKQ030246871.1:0-28143 GCA_010016005.3 Zanna intricata | reverse complement strand
ATATTTCCTTCCTTGCCTTTTCCAATGCTTGCATTCCAATCTCCAACTATTATTAAGTTTTCATCCCCTTTTACGTAATTAAATTTTAAAGATCTCTTAAACCTTTACTTATAGTTTTATTTTTTTAATGTAACTTTCACTTTATAATAAATATCTATAATTATTATTATTAAAATATTTGTTATTATAATTCTACACTATTAAAGGACGTGCGCGCGCGTGCGCGTGTGTGTGTGTGTCCACCCCCCCGTAGATTAGTACCGGGAGTATACCCCAGTACTAACTAATGGTCCCGGTTTACCCTGGGAGTGTACTAATGGAAAATCCCGATTCACGATGATCAGGTGTATAGTTGTTATATTATTATATATTGATATTTTGCATATATTTTGATACACATGTGAAATATATATTAATAATATATTTTTTTATTTATGTGATTTTCTTTCTTCATAAAATAATGAACTATAACCAAAAAGTAGGTGCTGAAATATACCAATCACAAGTGGAAAAATCCAGTTCGTTAGTATCAGTTTCTAAACCCACCGGGTTGGTCTAGTGGTTAACGCGACATCGCAAATCAGCTGATTTCGAAGTCGAGAGTTGTAAGTTTCAAATCCTAGTAAAGATAAAAATTTTTATACGGATTTGAATACTAGATCATGGATACTGGTGTTCTTTGGTGATTGGGGTTCAATTAACCACACTTCTCAGGAGTGATCGACCTGAGATTGTACAAGATTCAATCTCATTCACATTATCCTCATTCATCCTCTGAAGGATGACCTTATGGTAGTTCCAGAGGCTAAAATGATAAAGAGAGTATCAGTTTCTAGAGTTAAATTTCTAATTTAACTTTCGTTTTATGAATTTTCATCATTCAACAAAAAAAAATATTTTTACACAAGAGATAATCAATTTTGGACACCTAATATATCTTTCCAAGATGCCGCTCACCTATTAGTTCACTTAATTTTTATATATTCTTTATCTGATACACTAGTGAATTTTGATATCATTTTTTATATCCAGCAAATAAAATATGCTACTGAACTAGATCAGTGCCCAAAAATTCTGTGTGAAACATATTTCACCATAAATTTTTAGAAAATGTATTTTTTTAGATAACATTTTTGTAATGAATGTTTATTTTATCATTATTTGTTATACATTCTGAAAAAAAATGAGTTATTGTTTTATGTAGAAAATATTAAGTATATTTTTAAATAACCCACAACATTTGGTATTTTAATGTTTATGTTGTCTGATTTATATGAAAGAAATTCAGAAAATATGGTTCTCAATTGCTGCACTTACTCCTTAATTTTACTTAAATACCAATATTTTCATGTTGAATAAGATATTTGTACATTATTATTAAAGTTACATAATTTGTACATTATTATTAAAGTTACATAATTTGTACATTATTATTAAAATTTATTCATACTTGGATTTTCTGTGGACACCCATTGTCATTAATGAAGCTTATCATCATTATCTAAAAGTATAAAAAGCTATCACTAATTTGAGCATCGAGTCAGTCATTAAGATGTATTACTGAAGAAACTTGTTAATTATATGGAATATGTTTGAAAAATGAACAAAATTGACAATTTATAATAATAATATTTTATATTTTTAACTGTATGGTCATTCCAAGATTGTCTTGAGCCACTTCTGTTTAACAACTAATTAAGATAAAATACAAAAGAAGAAAAATGTTTAATAAGTTAATATAAAATCTGCAATAATATTTAAATTAAAAACTAGATTCTTTGAAAACTAGTGGTTAGTTATGACACTGGTTGTAACTAACAGTATTTTTTGTGTGTAAGTTTCTTTCTTGTGTATGTCAAAAATAGAACAGATTATAATTAGCAGAAAAAAGATAAAATATTGTGTGCGCGTGCGCACACGTGTGTGTGTGTGTGTGTGTGCATGCAAATGTGTATATATGTGCAGCATATTTGGGTGTGTTTCATTGACTGTCGATAACATTACAGAGTAAATAAACATAACATAACAGCAGCTGCTGAAGTCATTTCTAATTCTGGAAATGAATACACTGAGCTAAATAAAGTTCATCTTTTATTAAATTATAACAACATGATGCTGTGCACTGGAATATATGTAACATAACTTTTGTTATGTGTAGTGTGCAATGATTAATAACATACACATAATGTACAGTTATTCATGTTTTGCCATTCATATTGAGTTATATATTATTGAAAGGAAGTAATAAAAACAAAAATAAAATAACTTTTGAAATTTAAAAAAAATTGTTTAAATTATACTTTGATACAAATATTTAAGAAATCTGCTGGTTTGTAATATTTCCAGTAGAATAATTAAACTCTCATGACTGTATGTCACATTATGGAACATGTGTACATAATCTATATCTTTTGCTTAAGTACATCTCACTAGTGGTGTCATGGCTTTGTATAGCAGCTTTTGTTAAGGGATTAGACATCAGATCGGACTTAGGGGATGATAATTGTGCATTTGTATAAGTAATAAAAAAAATTTAGTCAGTGATATTGTTTTTAAATTTCTAAGAAAATTGTTTTCAATGACCAGATAAGATCTGTAATTATTTTTTATGAGTATTTACTGTGGTATAACATTGTAGGTAATTAAAAGCTAAAATTATTGTGTAAATTACACCAAAGCGCAAAGCATTGTGTGGTTTGGAAAGTTGCTGACTTTCATAGTGAAATGGTTTTAATGTTTCCATCATCTAGCCAAAGGTTTATTGTTTATATCCTGATCATTTTTTACAAGCAACAGATTTCCACACTGTATTCTCAGTTAAAAAATTAAATCGGTCAAAAAAATTTTTTCTAATTTGGTTGTTCCAACAAAAGGGCATTTTCTTTTTTCTTGTTTAATTTCTTCATAAGCTTGTACCCAGGTGAATTGAGAGGAAAATTTTCCTAAGCTAAGTAAGAAATTTAATAAAAAAACTATTTGATATATCATTCTGTTGCTCAGTCAGTAAAATTGTTGATGTGGCTAATGTAAATGAGACATTGTTTTCATTTTTCTCCAAAACCTACATTCCTTTTGGGTTATAAAAAGAAGAAGGAAGGGTAAAAGGAAGAAAGAAAGGTGTTCCTCCTTTCCAAGTTGATTTGCATAAGATACTACAATCCAGGTAGTTATTAAATCTTTAGTATTTTAAGTCCTTATTTACTACTATTAGATTGTTCTCTGAAAGAAATCTTCCTTACTTCTATATTTTTCTAAACTCACTGGTCTGGAATTCTTGTAAAAAAAAACCTTCATTCCTTAGTCAAATTAAGCAATTAAGCAAATTAGTAGCAACTAAGTGAACACCTATCTGAGAAATAGAAAAAAAAATTGAATGTATGACATTTACTGTTTGGAAAAAAGGGCCATAAAATGCCATTTAATGGACTGAACCAGTAGGCAGAATTATCATGACTAAAAAAATGATTGCCAAAAGAAAAACCTTATCTACGAAGAGTTCTATCTTTTGAACCATTTGAGGAAAAAATTGAGTTTTATATCATCTCAAAGTTTGTTTTTCTGTACTGTTCACGAGAGCTTCAATTTTTTTTTTTTTTTTTTTTTAAGAAAACCTGTATGATTAACAACGCAATAGATTATATTGTTTTTTTCAAGGTAGCACATTTTCAGCATTGATATATTGAAAAATTAGTTTTTAAGTATATTTAGATACAGAGGTTTATAATATTATGATACTCATTTTTAAATATGAAAAATATTCAATCTTGTTGGTTTCATTATCAAGGCCATTAGAAAAAAGTTGCTATTTCAACTCTGGGTTAAGATGCAAGTTTTATTTGCAGTAAACATATTTAGTTTAACAACATTATTATGGTATGTACCCAGATTCGTAATTTCAGTTAACATTGAAAGAGGTTATGAATCAAATAAGAAAGTTCAGGGAATCTTTACCACCATCTGTTAGAATAGAATAGGCTACAATTGCTTCATATAGCTACGTAATTTGGTACAAGTGTAGCAATTGTCTGTATAGCTGTTTTGCTGTAAAATACTGTGGAGTGACTTTATTCTTCTCAAAAGACACAAAGATTGGCAGTGATTTAAATAGAAATCCCTATTTCCTTCAGAACCTCTTTTGATATCCTGAAAGTTTATTTTTAAATTCTCAAAGGGACAAATAAAACTCTTTTCTTAATTAAATTTAAATAAAAATATTTATATTCTCTTAATTTAGTTATAAATAATAATTGCCAAATTGTATAATAATTCCCACAGATTACTAGATTTTTACTAGATTATTACTAGATTTTTAATGCATAATTTGGCACAATTCCTATAGGTTTTATGCAAATAAATTGAAACTTGTGACTAATTTTGCAGAAAAGAAAAATATCTAGTTTAGAGAATATAACTCAATTGTTTCCATTAAGTGGTTTGTTTGATATAACAATCCAGTGGCACACTTTTTCTTTTATGACTTATACTTAAAGCTAAAACTACAGTATAACAATACCTCTTAGGAGAAGTAAAAAAACACTGGATACCACCCCTTAATGTAAATTCTGAAGCCTTTTACTGTCAAAGAACTTGGTAAAGATTCTACTACATGTATTTTTAGGTAACAGGAAAAGTCTAAAATCATAATTAGTTTCTAAATGGATTTCTGTATGTTTAGGAATTATTTAAATACTATATTTTGTTCATTTTCAAGAAACAATTCATCATTTCAACAATCTAAACAATCATTTGAAACAATGTCTTATCTCAACAATGCATTGAAAATGATATCACTTATTTCTACAAAAACCAGACACACATCATTTTTGTCATACACCTCCTCCTGGGTGTGGGTTTCTGACAACATTCTGCATGTTGCTAAGAACATAGAACTGGGGTGGAAGAATTTATAAAAATAGGAGTATACAAAAAGCCTTTTATGTGGCTACATGCAGTGCTTGACCCAAACCTTTTTAACTTTATCTTTATTTTTACGCCACTTTTTCTTTAGTATCTAGAAATCACTTGAACGACTCATCAATCTCTTCTCCATTATTTATTTTATAACTTTTTTTAAATTTACTCTGTCCTGTTAGTCTAGTATTTCTAATCTATTTTAGCTATAGGTGTAAAACATTATCATTAATGAATCTTAACATTTTTACTTACTCTGTTTGGGAATTATTATTCCATTCACGTAGTTGTATTTTTCCATAAAATTATTTATTGTTTCATGCTCAGATTTGAAAAAGTGTGGATGTTTGTTTGCATACTTTTTGTTATTTTTTATTGAAGTTTTTGTTACCTTTGCCATTCATTGCTTTAGTTTATTCTTCTCAGATTTCAAATAATTCTTCTATATATTAAAGAGACTGCTTAAAATTTGAAACATTCTGTTCTGTTCCTCACTGTCATATCTTCAAGATTTATAAACATTATGTAAGTCGTAAGACTTTTCATTCTTATCTCAAAAAGTAATCCATATATTAAGATATCTTTTCACATTCCCTCGTGACATTATTTTGGAACTGAGTGGTTTTCAAGTTCTCCTGTTTTGTTTATCATTCTGCACATTGCTATATTATTATTTGGAAAATTCAGCCAAAGAAAGATAAAAATGTATTATTTAAAATTACTTAAAACAATTTACAATTTATTACTTAAAGTTATGCATTACAACAAAGTGTTACATTTTTGTTGCAAAATTGTTATGTATGACTAAATGGGTAAATCTTTTCAGTGTCATTACAGTAACTTTTTTTTAATAATTTGGTGAAAGTTGTTCTTGTTTACATTGTTTGTTATTTAGATATTTTATTCTTACAAATAAAATTTAAAAAATTATATTGTCAAAAAATTTAACAAAATATATTTTCTTTGTTTCAGGTACTTGGAATGGGACAGAAATGGGAAGGGGGTGACATGAAGAGTACTGGAGGAGGCCAGAAAGTTATTTTGTTGAAAGAGGCTTTGGAACATTATAAAGATGATACAAAGAAAATAATTATGTTCAGTGACAGGTATACCTATAGGAAATATGTGTAAATTAAAATATCAAATTATTTTTTAATATATAGTAAATAATATTTTCCATCTTATGGTTTGTTTAATATTGTTTCAAAGTATTTCTCTGTTTAATATCTGTATGAATGCAGTTGTAGAATACAGTATAAAGAAATAAGATATAAGATATTAAATTATAAGAAAGAATGTCAAGATACATATACATGTTACATTTATCAGATATTAAATCAACAATATAATGCAATAAAACACAGCTAATAAAACAATGCAATAAAACACAGGATATTTTTCTGTTCGTTATTTTCAGTCATGATTTTTAATTGTAACGTAATTTAAAAAGGTAACAAATACTTTTGACTCTTATATATTAATCTCATACTTAATTGAATAATTCAAATAAAAATTTTTTCAGACAATAACCAGGTACAAAAAGTAATTTTTCTGTCTATTAAAAAAAAAAAATAATAATAATACATATACTTGTATGTATTCATTTTAGTGTTAATGATTGCAACAATTGATGTTATTTTAAATAATAATACATACAAGGGCTGTTTTTTTTTTCAACCTCCAATGGACTGTAAAAAAAAGACATTGACCTAACAATGATTTTATTACTAAAAGTTGAGTAGAATCTTATTTATTTTCCTACATAATCGCCAGAACAATTGAGGCATTTGTTGTATTGTGACACCAGCTTTACGATGCCTTCTTCAAAGAAGTTTGTTGTCAGTGAGGTAAGATATGTTTTGGCAGCCTCCTGAAGTTCTTCGTTGGTGGTGAAGTGTTGTCCACTCAACCTTAAATTCTCAAAAGAGGTGAAAATTGCTAGGTGCTAGGTCTGGACTGTACAGTGGATAGCTAAAAACATCCCACTTGAATTGTTTGAAAAGGTCTTGCATTACATTGGCTTAGTGCAGTCTTGCATTGTCATGGATCAAAACCACACCAGAAGAAGAGAGCATGCCTCTTTGGTTCTCTGGATCACTCTGTGGAGGGGATGTAAAGATTCACAATAAATTTCCTTTGTTATTGTCATCTTCTGCTCTATAAAGTCTACCAACAACACACTTTTATGGTCCTAAATAGCTGTAGCCATTGTTTTCCTGTTGCTCAGTGACTGTTTAAACTTTTTTGGCTTGTTTGGAGAAGAAGTATGCATCAACTGCTTGGATTTCCTTGGTTTCTAGGTTGTCATACCAGATCCGAGTCTCATCGTCAGTAATGATAGACTATAAAAACTCTTCTCCCTCATTGTCGTAACACTTGAAAATTGTTATGGCTGATATCAGTCGCTGTGTTTTATGATCGTCCCTCAACATTTTTGAAATCAGCACATAGTTTCTGATATCCTAGAGCTTTGTGTACAGAGAAAGCCTTGAAATTTCTGGAATTTCTGCAGAAAGTTCACTTATTGTAAACCTCTGTTTGTTGAGGACAAAATCATAAACATGCTCAACCACTTGTACAGTAGTAACAGACTTGCCTCCTTGCCCACCTTCATCATGGACATCCGTTTGCACTTCTCTAAATTTCCTATACCATTCCCAAAAATTACCATTGCTCATAAAGTTTTCACCAAACACTAGGTCACTCTGTGATGAATTTCAGCAGCACTACATTCTTCTGCTCGCAGAAAACTTATAACACATTGCAACTCACACTTGACAAGAGGATCAATTGTAGTGGTCATGTTCATTTGCCCATAGCTTGGTTCAGACTGATACAATGGAGCTGGCAATGGCAGAGGTTGTAGTAAGGGGTGGCTGACTGTAGTAAGGGGTGCATCTCTTGTTTACTTAGATGCACAATTTGAGGTTGAAAAAGAAACAGCCCTCATATGAAGTGTGAAGGGTGGCTGAAATATACTGCACAGTCGTTCATAACTCTCATAAGAAACATAACTCTCAAAAGAAACATAAAAGTATATTTTAGTTACTAAAATAATAAATGCCATTTACAGCTTTAAATTTCTCATAGCAGTAAACCAGTTGCCTCATGCCATCAATGAAGAATACTGGCAGTCTTTCCTTGATCCACAACCTCACTGGATCCTTCAATTCATCATCCATGGTTAAAATAAATACCCTTATATCTCTTTGATTGTAGAAAGGAGTGAAAGTTGCAGGGCACCAAATCTGGTGAGTATGGAGGGTATGATATTTGAACTTCCCAAGAGCCTCAGCAGTTTTACAGGTTGAGTATGCTGAGCATACACACATATGAGTTATATTATTGTATTGCATTTTACATTATAGTGATTTTTGTTGAGTTTTGAATAAAGTTAAGATGTTATTCACTAATAATGTCATGCATTTTTGTGTCCCTTTAAATGCATTACTTACAGTCACACTTATGCGCACGCGCACATATAAGGTTGCATTGTTGTTCACCTTCTGTTTGATAAAAATGGATCTTTTTGCATCATTTTTACCATTACAAATACCAGGTGATTCAAAAAGGACATCAAACTTTAAAAGCATATAAAAACTTATTGAGATAATTTGCAGGTTGAGGATTTCATATAAAAATTCTTATTTCATAGAAAAATACATCAAGTTTGTTACCCAACATTCAGTTTGGTTCAATATGACTTCCATTTGTAATGTGATAGACATCCCACCTGAAGTTGATTTAATTCTGCAAGTTGGACAACTGCAGCATTAATTCAAACTCAGCTCAACAAGATCAGCAGGCAAAGGTGGTACATAAATCTGATCTTTAATGAAATCCCATAAAAAATGTAGCGGGATCAAAGTGAAGTGGTGCCCTGTCTTGCTGATAGTAATGGTGTCCATCTAGGTCATTGTCTAACTAGAAAATTTTGAAACTTATCCAGATTAATGATATCTTGCCTTGTGGAAGAAGAACGGGCCATACTCTCTTTGTTTACAGAAAAAAAAAAAATAATAATAAATGCAGATAGATAAATAGACCACAAAAAATATTGACCTTAGGACTATCATGAATCTACTGCTTAGGGAATGGGTAAATATTAAATAAAAATTGTTGGTATCTTGTGATCTTGATAAAAGATCATCAACTTTTTTAAGAAAAAACTTTTTGCTTAACTGCCCCAGTAAAGATTTGAAATTTTATTTCAGCAACAATATCCCCACCCCTTTTCCCATTTTTGTGTAAGTTAAATATATTCTTTCCTCCCAAGGTACCCTCAGGTGGGAAGGTACCTTGGTGATAACTGCCATCCAAGTTTTTTAG
The DNA here is from genome assembly GCA_010016005.3 of Zanna intricata. Classification (NCBI taxonomy): domain Eukaryota; kingdom Metazoa; phylum Arthropoda; class Insecta; order Hemiptera; family Fulgoridae; genus Zanna; species Zanna intricata. The sequence continues at coordinate 18,903 of JAAAKQ030246871.1, read as the reverse complement.
TAATTTGGTCAACAAGGTCCAGACAAATACAGGCCAATTTACATACTATGCACAAATGTCCATCTGACAAAAATTAATTTTTTGCACTTGGGAGTGTTGTAGTCGAAAATCTCTTTTAAAGATTATTTACAATTTTAAATCAATATTTTATGTTAAAACTATTTTTAATGTTTCCTTAAGGTACAAATTTTAAAAAAAGATTAACTTTTTTTTTATGAAATTTTATAGCTATACCAGCATATATCACTATATATGGGAAAATAATAATAATCTGCACTTTTGAAATTATTCCTCAAATTTCAGCTTTTAATATTGAATTAAGAGGGACATTTAAAAAAGATAACATTTTTAAAGAAATATTAAAATTTGTTACTTTTAATATATTTTCTAATGCTTTTTCTAAGCCTATTTTATTGTTAATTTAATTGCGTAATTTTAATAATATTAGGGACCCCCATCATTTTTAATGCTTTGATATTGAAGTAAATGAATGGTTTGTTATAACCGTGTGGTACGTTTTTTTTTGTTTCAGTTATGATGTTGTAATAACAGGCAAAGTGGAAGATATAGTCTTTAGATTCAAACAGATGGATGCGAATATTGTGTTTTCAGCTGAATCTAATTGTTGGCCTGATAGAACATTAGCTGATGATTATCCAGTTACTGAATCAAAGTATAAATATCTAAATTCAGGAGGTAAGCTGATTATTATGCCTTGTAGATTGTTATAATCTAGATGATCTGTAGTTGTTGCAATTTAGAGTATATTATTTGCATCAAACTATGTGTGCCGTATGATTTCAAATTTGAAATTTCATTGAATTTATTATGAATCAGTATTTTAGAAAAGTTTTTGAAAATTATATTTATTTCAGTTATATGAAAAAAATGTTTGAAGATTTATGAGAAATAATCACGGGTTAAATCAAATGATCTTGGTGGCCACAAGTTTGGAGATGATGTTATCATCAAAGGAATCTTTGATCAAAGATATGAATGGCTTCTGACTTTTTCCAGTGAAAAATACCCTTGATATAGTCCAATTTCATCTAGTTATTCAATGAATTCCTTGAAAATGCAGCAGTATTCTGCATTGTTCACTAGTCTTCAAAAATAAAAAATTCTGCCTTCTGTCCTTTTTGCTGATACTGTACACTAAACTCTTGACTTTTAATGGGAGAATAGGTTCTTCACAGATTGCATGCATATTTTTTTAAGTCCAAATGCTTGTATTTTGCAAGTTTACAAAGGAACCAGACTTCATCTTTTAATTAGGTAACATAATATTCCAGGATTTGCAACAACTGTCACCTGAATTTAGTGATCATATTGTACTCATTTATCCTTATTTGATTCCAACAATTCTTGAACAGGTGTCATTCTATACATTCTTAGCTTAGTTCTTTTCACTTATTAATGCATAAGTACAAGAATACTCTCCTGAAACATATATGTTAATGATTTAGCAAATGACTGAACAGTCTCACCTTAAACATCTGTAGTAATTTAGATAGATGATATTTTCTAGTTTCACTTCAGGAAATTACCAGTTATTTCCAAGTTTTGAACTAACATTAATACTATGTTCTTGACAGGCCCAACATAAAATTCTCGTTGGTATGCCCTTCGCATTGCTACAACTGTAATGTTTCACAATGAACAGACATTTTTCTAGTGTGTAATGCATATTGAATCACAGTGTATTGAAACAGTGATATCACAGTTTTAAACAGTAAAGTGCAATTTCTGAACAATCTTATAATAAAACAGCCAGACACTACCAACAACTAAGGAAAACACCCGAAATATGATTTTTATAATCTTTTTTTGTGTGTATTATTTCTGGCCTCTGAGACTTTGGCAAAAAAATGTTTGTAGAATGTGTGGTTTACATATGTTAAAATATAAACCCCTTTCTTATCCCTTTTCAAGTTTCAGTTTTTGTACAATATTTTGGCCATTAAGAAAAGTTATTCTCTGTAAATTTTACTGCAGTATAAGAGTGGATCTAATTTAATGAGTTAAATTAGATCCACTTAATACATCAGTTGCATTGATGTATTCATCATATTGGGAAAACTATTATAATTTTTTATCTAGTGTAATTTTCTTCTAATATATAATTTTGTGGAAGAAATCATTTTTATTGAATATTATTCATTTGTATTTGTGTATATTAGGTACACTACTAATGGTTGTTGGTGACTCGATGTATAAATCATTTTTATTGAATATTATTCATTTGTATTTGTGTATATTAGGTACACTACTAACGGTTGTTGGTGACTCGATGTATATGATAAATCTTTTCAAAAATGGCTTAGCCATTCCCAAGATTAACAAATCCAATGACATGAGTATGTTTGCTACTGTTTTGTGTTGCCTTCTTTATTGATCTGAATGTACTCTTGTTTATGGTATTCATGCCAAGTCCACTATAAGCAATATTCCAGTGCTATACAACCTTATAAACAACACTCATTCTGTTCACCAAAGAGGTTAGTTATATAATGCACCTCATTACTTTCACTAAAGTCACTTTTAACTAGTGCCACTTTTACCATAGATATATTACAATCATAAGAAAAAATTACAATACATAACAAATGCTTTTCATTGGTAAGTAAGTGTTCTTTTTAATTTTAACTGGATTTGACAATTTTGATATATTATGTAAGTTCTCCTGCCGAACAAAGACTGCATATAAATTGCATTGTTTCTGAACAAAACATTGAGTTTCATTAATTTGTCTCTTTACACTAGCTGGTATAGTCTTTTATTATTATGGATATAATATATCTGTACCGCTTAAGATACAGGAGACACTCTCCAGAACTGCATTCTCTGAAAGTAATAATGCGCGTATTATGCAGTCAGTTTTTTTTTGTTTTATGAGTAGCTTTTAGGTTCAGTTGTTAGAATAAATGTCAACAGGGTTTTGGTGAGCTTAGCCCACTGAATTGTAGCAGTGTGTATGTCTTTGTAAAGAAGACAGGAAACTTTTCACTCTTCTGTTTTCCTTATAAGCTGTACTTTTTACATTGATGGATGTTGTTCTTGAGAATGACTATAGCATTTTTTTGTCACTCATGTCTTCTGACAGGTCTCTTACAATTGTTTGATTCTAATACCGTACATAGATATGAGATATTTTTAAATAATTTTGCTTTATAAGCAAGTTTGAAAAAATTTAGTAATAATTTTGGCTGCTAAGCATATTTATAGATTTTATTTTATTCTTAGTTCATGTTTTTGTTTTAATTCTATGTTTTTTTTTAGGTTTTATTGGTTATGCAGCAGATATTTATAATTTTATATCATCTTCAAAGGAGCCATTGAAAACTAATTCTGACGATCAGCTGTTTTATACAAAACTGTTTCTTGATCCTAAATTGAGAGAAAAATATCGTGTCAAATTGGATTATAAAGCTAACATATTTCAGAACTTGTTTTCTGCCATCGGTAGGTTTAAATAATTTTTTCATTTTAAATAAATTAATTGTTTACAGTTTGCCACTGTTCTAGGCCAGTTGGATATGAATCATCAGACTCAGTTCTTGACAAGATACTGGCATAGCATATTTTCATTATATCTTTTGTCTTATCTTCCTCTATAACATATATAAAAATATTTCAGAATCCTAATACAAAAAAATTAGTGATGGATAAAATTAAAAATATCCTTTAATATTAACAAGTATTCAAAATTAGGATCCTAAATTTAATGCTAATGCTAACATTTTAATATCTGAGATATCTCACAAATGATTTATAGAATGCTTCAGTGTGGTGAGTATAAACTTAACAGAGAAATAAATATATGTCACCTCCCAAAGCATCCAAAGCATTTTTGAATTCAGGAAGAATAACTAGAATAATAATAAATTGTTATTTTTTTCTCTATTTAAAAATAACTTAAGTATAATGGGTTAAAAATTAATCTTTATATTATTTAATTAAGCAACTATCTGTGGTTTATTTAGAAAAACTCCTCTGCTTTTAAGGCAAATAAAAAGTATACTTGATCTTAATGAATATATTCAAATGTTTATTTCTTAAATAAAAATTTTTAATAGATAAGATACATTTGCTATATCAAACAGTAATTTTTTTTTAATAATTTGAAGAAATTACACAAAAATTATTCTAAAAATATATTAAAATAAAAAGAAATGAAAATTTTCTGTAAATGTCTTTCCTTTTTTTTTTTTTTTAATACTTTTATTTATAGTTGCATCAGCATTTAAAGTCATAAGCGAATTATCAATATAATGTAACTGTACTGTAAATTTGTAATCTTGAACATACTCAGGTCAACTACTACCGAGACATGTGTTATTGGGACCCAACCACCAAAGGGGTCCCCCCCATTAGAGGCGAGGCAAGGAGAAGATCTAGTCATGCGTGAGGAAGTGCTGCTGGGAACATGCTGGGAGGTGTATGACTGGGTGCAGTGTGTTCACTCTGATGGTTAGATGCAACAGCAACTGAAAAGACCATAGACCTGGTGGGGGTTCCCTTCCAAGGGACCCTGACTAGCGAGGCATGCAGAAGATCTAGTTCTGGCTGCCCCAGGCAGTTCTGCTGGGAATGGTGTAGCCGGGCCCAGCATAGCCACTCAGATGGTTAGGGGCAGTACACATCCCCCTTCCACAGGGCCGAGTTATACTGGAAAAGTGGGTCTAGCCTTGGGAGAGTGGATTGATTAGAGGGGGAAAAAACCACCAAAGAACACTGGTAGCCACGATCTAGTATTCAAATCTAAGTAATAGTAACTACCTAGTACGATTTGAACCTTGACTTTGAAATCAGCTGATTTGTGACGACGAGTTTACTAGACTAACCCAGTGATTACTTTTTTCTTTTTTTTTTTTTATCGTTCGTATTTTTGTAACATTTGTTGTTTTAACCTTTTTTCTATTTTTCATCATTAGCCTAAAAATAAATTGTACTACTTTAACAAAGTATATTAATATTAGATTTGAATGTGTAAATGAAAATGTTATTTTTTCAAAGGTTATGTACTACTTTATCAAATAAATTATTCTGAAAACAAATATTTAAATCCACCAGATATAGTTCAAATAAAAAGTAAAAACTACTACCTGTCTTCAGTGGTTTTGGAGATTTTCTCCATCAGTAGACTAATTTTATAAATTACAGATAACTATAAATTAAAATATTTAGATAAAAATATAGTTAAAATTTCAAAAATAATTAGTTTGTATATCTGTTTTAATTATGATTTTAGTATATACATACTAATGACTTTTTAAAATTTCAACAATTTATTTTAATTTATAATTGTGAATAATTTATAAAATTTATTTGCTGATGATGGAATAAAACTCTGACAGCACAATAGATGGGTGAGTGTTCTTACCTTTTATTTGAACTGTATCTGGTGGATATAAATATTTATTTTTAAAATAAAACTGTATATTTATACATATTAAAGGTTTAACACATAAGCCTTAATGATGTAGTTATTTGAGTATTTGACTTATAATAAATATTCAAGCTGTAGTTAATACTTGAAGCAGATATTCAAATTTGATAAAACTGCTATTTGTTCTGCTACTACAGAATAATGAATATATTAATAATAATAATAGTGTTCAATTTTGATAATGATTAACATGAATTTCTTTTAGGTATATTTAATTACAATGGTGAAATTTTCATTTTCAGAGGATGTTGAATTGCGATTTGATGATGCTTTTAGTTATCTTGAAAATACCAAGTACAGTACTATACCTTTAGTAATTCATGGAAATGGTGTTTCTAAAGTACATCTTAATTCACTAACAAATTATATACCTCATACTTGGACCAGAAGTCAAGGCTGTGTCACATGTTATGAAAATGCTTTAAGATTGCCAGAGGTAAGTGTTTCAACTTTCTTATTTGTTTTCATGAAATAAGATGAAAATGTTTTTGTAAAAAATTTAATTTTAATCTCTTTTTTCAATAATTATTTGTTAAATCAGTTGTGAGTTTTTGAAAATTTTGTTAAGTTAGTTTTTTGAAAAATTTTCATTTATTTTGTCAACTTTTATAGACAGATTTTTCTGCGTGCAGTAAATGATTGTAGTTAGTTGATTGCAGTTATAGGTGCTAAGTTGAGATAAATCAGTTTTATGACTTTTTCTTTTTGTACACTATGTAGAATGATTTTAATTAATTTATATTAATAAACTTTTAATCCTATTAATTGTTTGTTATTACATATATATGATTTTTTCTTATTTTATATTAGAAGGAAGATGATTATCCTGAAGTTCTTGTTGGAATATTTATAACTCAGCCAACTCCATTTCTTGAAGAATTTTTTACTAGGTTTGAAGCATTACAGTATCCAAAGAAGAAGCTTCATTTATTTCTTTACAATTCAGTATGTATTTTTGTTCTTATTATTATTGTGATTAATTTAATAAGTATTTTATTAATACTACATAATTATACAGGGTGAGCAACATAAAACCGAAACTAATAAAACCACTACCCAATACTGTTTGTGAAAGACTGTCACACAACTAGCACGACTAGTGGATGTATATGTTACTACTGATTGTTGCTGCTGTTTTTCAGGTGGTTACGTGTCAGTGCAGTTGTATTTGTGTAAAATGCCTTATTTAATCCAGGAGAGGATAACTAGTTGAGGCCTATGTTCAATCTGGATTGTTTGAAGAACCACATTAAGTATTTGTAGAAAACCTTCTGAATGCCTGTATCCCAGCAAAGAATAGCATACATAATTTAGTTAAAAAATTGCATACAAAAGGTTCACTTTCAAGTACAAAACTAAATAGCCAACCTTCCATTAGGACTACACATGCTATTGCTGATATTGAAAGGAGATTATTGCTATTCCAAAAAAATGACTGTGCTCAATCGCAATCTGGTGTTAAAAACATCCATAAAACTCTTCATGAATTAAAATTGAAACCATACTGCATTACAACTGTGCAACAACTGAAGGAGACAGACAAATTGAAATGATTTGAGTATTACAACTGGCTTTTCAAAAACATTGTTGGTGGACATATAGACCTGATGTCATAGTTCACATCAGACAAGGCATGGTTTCCTTTATCCAGCCATATTAATTCACAGACCACAAGATATCGGATGGCAAAGAATTCTTTTCATGAGATATTTGAGATATTTTCTCATTTCTCAATGAGAAAATTGGTGTTTGGTGTGCTGTTTCTGGTAATTGTATAGTGGGACCAATATTTTTGAATAGAATGTCAATACACAAGTTTACCTCACAATTTTTGAAGAATTCTATGCATAATTAACTGATGGTGAAAAAGAATACAGTTTCTTCCAACAAGACGGAGCAATGTGTTGCACATGACATGTTTCATAGAATCGCGTTCAATTGTTATCGCAGCTTTCACAAATGAACCAGCTATCAGCAGTGGACAGTGGCTTCCATGTTCCCCAGAGTGTCTACAGATAGAGTTTATTCATCTAATCCCCACTGATGAACTGAAAGTGAACATTTAATCAGAAATCACTGCAATTGACAAAAATGTTTTGCCTCAGGGACAACTCGTTAATATGATAAGTCTTGCACAAAAGTGCACTGATGCCCAGGGTGGTCATTTTGAACATCTTTTGTAACATTAAGTTAAATAAATGTAACATTAAAATTATTGTTTATGTTTCTCTTATTTAATTTATCTTTATCATTCATAAAATTTCATTCCAACATAATCTACCGATTCTGTTGCTATTACTTTATGGGTTCAATTTTATGTTGCTCACCTGTACATGTTAATACAATTGTGATAATTTATGATAACTATACAAGTATTTAACTTGTAATTTTTCATCCATTATTGAAGAACAATTAATTGTTTTCTTTCTTATTGTAATTAATGTAATCTAGATGATATTTGTTTCTTTAAAATGCTTAGGGAGGAAGCAATTCTGATATAAATTACAAGTAATTAAATTAAAAGTTTTAAAACAGATTTTTTTAATATTTATATAATATAATCAGTAGCAATACCCATCTTCACCTGTATTACTATGTAAATCATGGATCTTTCTTATCGATATGTATTTAATAATGGTAAATATTATTCCTGTTAAAGAAAATGTATAGTATCAGATGGATGTAAAATACAAATCTAAATAAACTTTATTTGAGCCAGGAGATGCATTGGCCAAAATAAAAAAAGCATTTCCCTAAAAATTGTTTCAAATTTATCTCCTAATTTTTATTTATTAAAATTTTTTTTGCTAAAATGAATCCTGTGTTAGTAAAATGAAATAAAGTTAATTCATTAATCATTAAGCAGAATTCCTTGTTCAAGATATCAAAAAGTTTTTCATCCAACAATTGCTCTTAAATTTTATTTGCTTTGATTCGCATTGTGTCTGCTTTTGGATTAATTTATAAATAGTAATGAAGTTAATTTTAGATTTATCAAATATGAATGTCTTCTTGTTTATATGTATTTGTTTTTAAAGAATACCTTATATTTCAATCTTATACAGTATATTAGTCCCTTCCTGCCATATGTATATATATCTAATTAAAATAAAAATATTTAAAATTATTTTTAAATGTCATTCCATAAGGTGTGAGCAATAATAGGTTTTCCATAAGGCCATATCAATAATAGATAATATACAAGTAGATATCACAGCCACCTTTATCTCTAAATAAGAGGCTTAAAAAATAAAAAGATTAAACCTAGTGTCTGATGAGTTGTAAAGACCTTCCTGAAGGCTCATTAATAAAATAAGTAAAAACTTAAAACTAAAATATTGCTCTATTTGATGACTAGGGCCATATACAATTTGAAACATTTTGAGACAATAAACAGATAAGGGTGTAAGGACCCTCACATGAGATTAAAATTACAACAAAAAATAAAATAAATCATAAAAATTCACTAAATTTTATTCATAAATTTTCTTTCCAAGGTGATAATCTGTTAAGAATTTCATATTTGACCTAAGTCATGTGAAAGCTTACCTTTTAATTTTCAACATAAAGTTATATATTGTACATTCCTGTATCATATGTTTTATAGTAAGAGGAGTTGGCACATGTACTTCTTTCTTATCTTAATAACTGATAAACGTGTGCAAGTTTTGTGTGACCTACAAAGTGTGGCTAAAAAAAAAAAAAATTGCACTGATCAATCTATAGACAAACAGCGTTTGCCCAAAGGTAAAAAACATGTGGCCAGGTCACATGACATCCCCTTTCTTCATTGAGTCACCATAGTTGACTATTGTGACCCCTTAGTTGAGCCATGGCTTTCATTCATATCAGACCTTGGATCTGCAGTCCATCACAAAAATGTTAAGTGCTTTAAAAGAGCAACATATTAATGTGAAATTTCTTGTGAAACTTGGAAAATCCGCTGCAAAAACTCATTCTTTATTAAAAGAAGTATACAGTGAAGAATGTTTATCAAGCACCCAGGTTTTGAGTTATTCAAATGGTTCAAAGAGGGATGAGAAGAGGTTGAAGATGATCCACGACTATCTTTTTCAACATTCATGGGGTTGTGTATGTAAATTGGGTAGCTGAAGTTCAAACTGTGAATAAGCAATACTACCTTGTGGTTCTAACCATTCTCCATGAATGATTAAGAAGAAAGTGACATGAAGTATAAAAAACAAGTTATAGATTCTTCGTCAGGACAACATCTCTGTCCATACTACATTGTCTGTCAAGATATTTTTGCCCAAGAATGGGATCCCTGAGTTGGAACATCCACCCTATTCACCAAATATTGTCCTTTGTGATGTTTTTCTGTTCTCCAATGTGAAATCAGTACTGAAAGGAATGAAATTTGAGACAGTTGAAGCTGTGAAAGATTAATGACAAAATGAGCTTTCTGAAAATGACTCCCAATACTGATTTGACCAATAATAAATTTGGCACAGAGCATAGGGATCATTTAGGGGAGTTTATTGAAGAAGATAATGTTAAAATTGTGAGGAATAAAAACTAAAGGATTGTATTTCTTTTTTACAGCTACCTCAAACCTCTTTGTTCTTAACAGAGGTAGCAGCACTTTTCCACTGAGAAAAGTGTACTTAATTATGTTTAATCTGAATGTCAAGGACCTCCATACTCTGATTTTGGTATTGATACAACTTATTATATAGTTTTTGACTGAATTCTATGGGGATAATGTCCAGTGATTTTACTATTTGTTGCTTTTAATGCAGCTTTATCGACAGCTTTGTTTTTTTGGTTTCTGACATGCCTTGGGATCCTTACATGAGTTTATGTTGTAAGATTTCACCTCAATGTTGCCAGTTACTTTGTCTGTCGAGTCAAATTCAGTTAGAAAGAATATAATTGTACTCATTAGAAACTATGCAATTTCTAACACTCATCTGGTTAAATCAGATCAAGTCTATATCCATTGTACTTTACCTTAGAACTTCCATAGTCTCTATTATAACTTTTGATTATATCTGTTTATTGACATAATAATTTTTTTTTTATTTACATTTCTTTAAATGAGGTATAAGGTTGAAAAGAGTGTCAAAAGGTTATCATGGGATTGGGATAATAAACTCCTTTTTATAGAAACAGAAGCTCTGCAGTTTTATTTTTGTAACACTAAAATTTATCTTGACTTATCATTATTTGACATTATTGCCTTATTACATTATTAACTTAAAAATTCTAAAAAACTACTAATTGAATTACTCTCAACATTTCTCAGACACTTGCTTTATTTATTGCAACTGTCACTACTGTTAATAGTTACCAGTATTGGATCACTTTTCAAATTTTATCCGTGTGGTAGAAGGTAAATTAAAAAAAATTAAGAATTTTTTTGTTGAAATAACCAAAAATATTGTCAAATATGTCAAAATATTTGTATACTGTTATACTTTGGTGAAGGATGAATTTCTGCAAATTTCTGTAATTCCGTACTGGTTTAATAAATCAGTCTATTGTTTGTTTTCATTAGACGATTAACTTAAATCTCTAAGTCTTGAATTTTGTCAATGTATAGGAACATTGTTACCTAATGTTTGTATTAAGAAATTTCAATCACATTATTACTAGCTGTTTTTTGTAAGCCTTAAGTCTTTCAGTCTCTTGCTTGATTTGTTTTTTAGATCAAACATAATCTATCTAGAAACGTGAGAATCAAAGAATGTAATGTTGAAAATTTCTTAAAACTTGGTTAAAAATTTGTAAATCATAATTTGTAAATTAAGTATTAGTTTAGTGAAATAGATGTTGAACTTTGGTGCTGAAACAGGCTTAACTGTTGTGTATTAAGGTAATTACTATTTTAAGTATTTTTTAAAATTGGACTAAAAATTGATTGAATTATTTATTCAAATTACATTAAATTATTATTTTATTCAAATTAAATTATTGCAATATAATTCTTAATCAGTTCTTATTTGTTATTATAGGAGGGAGATAGAGAGCAACACAGACACTCCAGTAGTTTTTTAATTTCATAAAAAAGTAGTTTGAGTATTTCAGCTTTAGTGTTTTAACTTAATTTTTTCTAAAACAAAACTCTAACAAGCAAATTTAAAGAATAATTTGTTGTTATTCTTATTGAGGTTCCTCCTGTTATGATTTCACAATCTGATCTTTCCATCTTTTCTTTGGACATCCTAAATTTCTGCATCCTATGGGCTTATATTTGTAAAATAGCTTAGATATTCTCTCTTCTGCCATTCTTTTAGTATGGGTTATCCAATTTAGTTTATACATTTTGATTTGCTCATTAAAGAATATTTGATTCATCTCTGATGTCGTTGTTTCTCTTCCTACCCAACAAATAATACCCTGTGACATTCCTTAAAAATCTCATTTCTGCGACCGGAATTCTTTTTTCCATTTGTTTTGTAAGACACCAGATTTTGCTCCATAGAGAAATTCTATGATTGATGCTGTTTTATAGAATTGTAGTAGGGTTTCTTTCTGAACCTTAGTTCTCAAAACTTTTTTATGGTACCATTAAAATTTCTCAATTTTACTTCGAACATCTGATTCACTCCAGCCTAAAACTTTACATTCTAAGTAATTTACCTGTGACATTTGTTCTGTGATTTCCCTGCTTTGTGTTATTTTTGATTTTATGATATCTTTATCACAGAAAGCCTTGAACGGTAAGGGAAGTGCTGCTTTAGATTCTTCCACCTCTTCTGCCATTGAGAAATCCTCTTCTGCCTTTGAGGCCATAGGCCATTCATGATCCTACCAATGTGAAAAATTTGGGATAAAAGGATAACTAGGATAAGGGAAGCTGACTACTATATCCTTAGTCATGGTGTGGAGTACTACCCAGGTTGATGGCTGGGACATTGCCATCCATTCCATTAAATTCTCCCAAGAAAGGGAATAACTTTGGATTCTTTTTCCATGATGGATATTTTATTACTCCAGTTCCTTCCAACTTTACTCTTGCAAAGCTGGTAAGAGTTCCTGATTTGCATAGGACACACCTGATGGAGGTAGCTGCCAACAGCCCACACAGTGAAAATAAAAGTAAAAAAAATTGTTAAGAGAGAAACAAATTTTTCTGTGAATGTATTTAATTAAATACAGGTTATACTTCATTCAGAACTATGTTTGTAAGCTTACATTTATAATTTAAATGTAGGAAAATTATTTTTTTTTTTATTATTGTGTGAGTTAACAAACCAACCTAAATTAATGTAATATGCTTTACCTGTATGAATGTGAAAATATCATGAAAGTAAACATATTCTAAGTAGTTTATAGACAGAACTTCAGTTTTATGTTCTCCAATTTTGTTTATTTGTTTGAGTATGTTTGGTAGTTATACTTTATTTTATTCATTTTCATTGTAAGTTTTCTCACAAATATTTAACAGTAATTTTAATTTTCAATAAAAATATCAAGATCTTATTTCTAAAGTTCTTATGATAGATTTGGCATCTATTTAGTGTTTTCTTATTCTTTTTTAGGTTGCCTATCATGAAGATGCTGTTAAAAAATTTGTGGAAACTTATAGTTCAGAATACAAAAGTTTTAAACAAATACAACCATCAGATGAGATCAATGAAGCAGATGGTAGAACACTTGCTATGTAAGAGTATTTACCAATTGATTACATTATATTAATAATAAAATATAAATTGCTAATTTTTTAGCAATTCAGAGTTTATTTTTTACAAAATGATGTTAATCAGTTGTTCAACTATTTATTCTTATCTACTTCATTTATTATTTCAATCATCAAAAATTTTGAAATTACTATTATACAAAAAGATTTAAATACTTGTATCGTAGCATATAGTTTTACTAATTGTTTTTGTACTACCTTTCTAGAACAAAGAATGTAACATGGGGATAGAAGCTGTGTACCGGTTGTGTTAAAAAGGTTAATGATTACATTATTAATATGTTATTTTATTTCATTAATAATAATGGAGTAATGTCCAATACAATGAGTAATGGAGTCATCTGTTGTAATGGGATTAAGGTTTCAGTAGCATATTTTTAATGTTAAACTTTTGTTTTATACTTATTTTATAACAGTAATTATTGATTCCATAAACTTACAACTTGACATAACATATAAAGTCTGTTGATTAGGTGACTGACTATAGGCTGTAGAAAAAATGTATGGCTTTTATCATAGTCTCTTAACATCTGCTTAATCTTTTGAATTGTTTCATTTGCATATCGACGATGCAGTAACATTGTTCAACCCATTCTGTCATGCACAAAATAAAAATGTGGCAATAAGAATCACGTATATATGACAAATGTGTTATATTACCACACTCAGTTTAATGGCTGCTGGACAAATGATGCACTGCATGAAATACAAAAAAAAAAAAAGTAATACACTAGTTACTAATGCTGAGCTTTGTTAAGTTTTACCATTTGCTTTAAACATTTTTCAAGAAAAAAAAATGTTTTCAACATTATTTCTGGATACATGTAGACATGTAGTCTCATCTTTTTATTAGCTTTCCTATTTTAATAGTAAAAATTATTCACCTTGGTGTCTGAGCCATTACTGTATTGCATTCTTAACCCGTTCATTGTTATCAAACTTAATTCCAAATAAGTGGATAAAATAAAAACCAGCAATGAGCCAAATTGGGACTGTAATGTGGATTTGGCAACTCCTTCCTTCTCAACTTTGAATAGCCTGTTCTTTGATGGCATGGGGCGGTGCAGAAGAATTATGCTGTTTGAGAGAGAATCAGTACATTTCCTCCTTACTGTAGATTTAATTTTCTTTTCTAGGATATACAATAGCATTCTATTGATTATACACTATTTTTCCAAATGATTATAATAAATTGGGCCTTTATTGTCCCGAAACACTGTTAGCATCATTTTACTAGCTGATATAGTTTTAAATTTTTTCCAGGTGGGCAAACTCTGATATTTCTGTCCATACTCTGATGATTGAATTCCAGCTCAAAATGATGAATTCAGGTTTCATCACAAGTCATTCATTATGTAATCTAATAACCATTACTTTTAGCTAAAAAAAACGCTGTTTAACTATAATGAAATCGTAAATTCAGATGTCTGTGATTTTGAGTAAACTGTTTAAGAACCCACCTTGAACATGTTTTTCAGTATTTCAACTTATTTTGGGTAATGAAATGGACAATGCCAATATAAATTTGTGTGTTACAAATTTTAACCGTTTCCGCAATTTTTATGTGTCTGGGCTTTTATAAAAGATCATTAATATGATTTTAAAAAGTGAGAGTTAAAACTTTCACAGTATTCCAATACAATGAACATCAATAATATTTGTTCTGTGTAATTTAAATTATTCAATCTGCTTATAAAAATTTACACAGTTAATACATTTATATTTTACAAAATTGCTTCAATACTCATGAGAAAATTTTTGACAGTTTTACATCTAAAAAAATAAAAAATTAATATAAATAAAAAATAAAAATCACAACATGCTGTTCTTTCATGATACATATTTCAAGCAGAGCCGAAATTTAAAAATAAACAAAAGAGGTTAAAGTAATTGAAATTCTTTTTGAACAGGTGATATCTTTTATGACAGGGATGCCAACTTGAACATTAGACATTTTCAGTTTAATTTATCAAATAGTTTTTTAATAACTATCTCTAATTATTTAGAGACTTTTGTAACTTGTTTCTAATTATTTAATGACCTTCATATTATTGAAAATTACTTTGGTATTAACACTTTTAATGAAACAGAAGTTGTGTTAAAACAACATGTAATGATATTTTGAATATCATTACAATAAAGTCATTAAAGTTAGAGTTTTCATGTAATGAAAACTCCAACTTCGCAATTCCTACAGTAAAAACAATTAACATATTTTTGTTTTACATTAAACTACATTACTTGAATTTTATGATCGGATGCTTAATTTTTATTAATATAGTATCTGTAACTTAAAAATCAAACATTTTTAAGAAATCTACTGTAAGAAGCAGTTATTTTCTTATTCCATCAGTACTTTTTTTAGAGAGGAAAAGTGAAATGAGTAGATCCTTAACTGATCTAAATAAAAAATTAATAATTATAACGGAGTTAAATGATTGATAATTTTGGCAGCAGCATAATTATTGTTGACAGTTTTTAAGATTGTTTATGGTGGTTTTTCATCCGAACTGTCAGTATCATTCTAATTTTAATACAACCACATGCTTGTATTGTTTCCTGATATTCCTTTTGTCTTGTAGTGTAAAATTATAGTTGTGCATTAATTATATTTCTAGTACTTATCTATTTTAAAGGATCAGCTAAATTATCACAGTCAGTATCACTAAAATCTTAAACTGAAGTTTTTCTGAACTTTTATCATTAATTGTTACCAAGATTCAACTCTGCTCACCACTACAGAAAGTGAAAGATTTTGCCTTGCAAAGACTAATATAAATATGTTGTTTTTCTTACAAATTAACCATTATCCCTTCCTTTGATAATATTTGGTGGAAAAATGTAAAACTTCCAATAAATTTAATTAACAATAAGAAGTTGCAGTCAAATTCTACAAATAGTGACATTTATTTAAAATGTAGTAAAGTAATAAAATTTTGTTTGAAAATGCTGTTGTTCATAGAAGAATGAGGTTTTAAAATTAAGCCTGTGGATTAGAATAGTATATTGTTATCTATGTCAAGAAACTAGTAATTCTTTCTAGTAAATTTTATCATCTATTGAGGTTTTTTTTAGTCTTCTGTAACAAACAATAATTGATAGATGTGTTATTATATGATTCATAGTTTATTTCGATTATTATTGATTTTTAATTATGTTATAAACTTAATTTGTAGATGTCAATTTTATTATTTTAATTTTCATGGTGATATTTTCTAGCTTTTAATTTTTTTTTCAGTAAGCAGTGTGAAAAGAAGAAATCTGCATATTATCTAAATGTCGATAGTATAGCACAACTTGACAATCCAAAAACACTGCATTTACTTATCCAAGGAAACAGGTAAATAATTTGATATTGTTTTCATTGTAGTTAACTTACAAAGATTAATCTATATATTTACTGATTCTAAAAAAATTAATCAGAATGAAATGCAAGCAATGTGTAATTAAGATATTAATTGAATATGAACATAAGCAAATCACATTATCAGAAAATTCTTAAAATTGTATAAAATGTAAATTGCAGCAATTTTGAAAACTTAATATAGAAATTTTGTAATGTCTTTGGATAAGCATTAACAGATAGTGCTTGCATAGAATATTTATTTGTATCAGTAGTTATCTGTACAATAGTATAGTCTTATTCATTTTAGTGATGTGCAAAACCTAATTGAAATGAGTGCTAAAATTACAGTTCTCTGAAATGTAAGGGGTAAGCAGTAATTCATTTCTTAATGACTAGAAACAAATGTATTGCTGAATTCATTTGCTTCAAAAACACAGAGTAAATATAGTGGTTGCCCATCTGTGATAAAAATAAATATTTTAGAACAATAAACAAAAAAAAAAAAATGTTCTAAAACATGATTTCAGTTTCAGAATTATCAAATGAATTTCCAAATGTTTTTCATTCAATGCAAAGATTATAAAATTTTAATGGAAAAACTGGATTATAAAATGTTGTGTACCAGGTAGGTACCTAAATGTTGAGAAGGACACAAGTAAAAATGTCTTGCTGAAGGTGTAACAGTTATTCAGATTACTAAAATGAAGGAGATGAATTGGGTTGTAACATTGTGACGAGAGCTGGATGATATTTTACTTAAGGGTTTAAACAAAGCAGCAGTCACTGTAGTAATAACAATCATCACTTTTGAAGCCGAAGAAGTTTGCTTTGAATATACATTATTAACTCTACTATTATCTGTTATTAAGAAAAACAATGGCTTAGATCAAAAATTTGAATAAAGAGGAACTGATAAATAAAATAATTGGTTTAAATCATTGGTAGGAAAGATCTTCAAAGATGAAATAATAAAGCCAATAGTTAATATAAAAAAATGTGTTGGAATGAATATGATTATTTGAAGATAATGTATTTAAATTCCTTTAAACAAACTACCTAATACTAAATATTAAGATAAGACATATCTTACTTAATTTTTCATATATATAATTTTGTGGGATCCCGCATCCTCAAACTTGATTGAAATAATTCTATTATTGCATAATAAAAATTTAATAGTAGAAACTAAAATAATGAAAAGTGCATATTAATTTATATGAGTACTGCTGTCTGTTGCAGTTTTTATAAGAATGTGTCCCTCAAACACTATGATGGTTTATCAAAGTGAAATTTTGTTTGTGTTTATAAGTGTAATATTTTTCTAATCTGTGTAATTTTATGACTTGATTATTTATTTCTATTTGTATTAATATCAAAAATAGAAGGTTTATATTTTATTAGATGGTCTGCCACATTTGATTAACATAATTTATGATTTTTGTATTTCTATATTTTTCATTTTTAAATAAAATAAAATAATCTGTATGAAATTTATACAATTAAATTAGCAGTTGTGATAGTATTTATGTCGGAAAAAGAAATAGATCCTTCAAACCTAAATTTCTTGAACATTATAGAATTGATGATTCTATCCACTTCTGTGCATTTGTCAACACATTTGACCATCTTCCTGGTTATTCTTGTTAGCTGTACCCTATGTATTTCCTAGATGACATTGGTAATGTTTGTCTTCCTGCAGGAAGTTGGTAATTCCTGCAGGGTATGTGAGTTGCTAATATAAACAGTTTCTTTTAAGTAACCCCACAGAAAGAAATCTGAACTAGACCTGGGGATCTTGATAGCCATAATCCTTTAGAAATAATTCTTCTATCTGTAGCATCTCTATACTGGAGTGAGTTGTATGGAAAGTGGTATTATCCTGTTGCAATCAGCAGTCTCTCATCCTCTAGCAGTAAAGCTATGAACTGTTAGATAATTTCTTGGTAGATGGCAAGATCCACACTTTTAAAAAACAAGTTTCCTATCATTTATCGCTTTCAAACCACACACTGTGTATTTTTTGTGGGTGTCGGAGAGATTCAAAGAAAATGTGTGGGTTTTCAGTATCCCAGGTCCAGTTGTTCTAACTATTGACATATCCACTAAGGTGCAACCATGCTTCATCTATAAAAAACACTTGATCTAAAATGCTAATGTTTCCTCTAATGAAGTTCTGGAAACATTGACAGGAGTGAACCCTTTTAGCTTAATCAGCATTTATTAGTTTTTGGTAAATCTGCATTCAATACACTTAAAGCATTCTCCTCACTGCAGTGTGAGCTGAACCTTGTGAAATGTTCATTTCCCGGCTTAGTTTTTGCAAAGATTAATAAGGAGATCTTGTAATATCCACTGTAATGTCCCATACAACCTTTTTTTTTTTTTTTTTTTTTTTTTTTTTTTTTTTTTTTTTTTTTTTTTTTTTTTTTTTTTTTTTTTTTTTTT
>JAAAKQ030246860.1:0-11002 GCA_010016005.3 Zanna intricata | reverse complement strand
GTGGTCAATGAAGAAAGTACCTCGAATTTAAGACGCACCCATTATTTTAGACGTTGAATCGTGAAAAAAAGTGCGTCCTAAATTAGAAGTAATACGGTATGTGGCCTATAAGTCTGTCTCTTCTTTTAACTATATTTTTCCAAATGCATCTTTTCTCATCGATTTGCCGCAACACCTCTTCATTTGTCACTTTATCCACCCATCTGATTTTTAACATTCTCCTTTAACAACACATTTCAAAAGCTTCTAATCTTTTCTCACAGGTACTCCGATCGTCCAACTTCACTTCCATCTAAAGCTACGCTCCAAACATATACTTTCAGAAATGTTTTCCTGACGTTCAAATTAATTTTTCATGTAATCAAATTATATTTCTATATAGGTATGATATCTATATCGTACCTATATAAGATATCTATCATATATACAGAGTGATTCAGGAGGATAGGGCACTACTTTGACAACTCATTTAGAGGCTAAACATAAGAAAAAAGTTCATATAAACATAGGTCCGAAAACGCTTCGTTACAGTTATACAGAGTGAAAGATTTCGCCCGAGTTTCAGTTCCTCCGGGTAAATTAAGGCTTTCTAAAATTCTGGGAATGTTAATTAAGGGCTAATTCAATTGTTTCTTATGGTTTTTGAGCTGGGAAATCGAAAAAATAGGTCCCAGAACTGTATCTCTTTAGTTTCTAAGATATCCCATGTAAAACGCCAAAAATAGGGTTAAACAACACATTTTTTTTACGTTTGACGTACAATAACGTTAAATTGGCAATAAATCATACATTTTTTAAACATAAATTGTAAATGTTTAAACTTAAACGTAAGTTTTCGTGGGTTTTGTTGTTAATAAGAGTCATGTTTAAAATTTTATTTGTTTTCTGTTGACATTATTTACATCAATCTTCTTATAATTAAATTCTCTACAATTTAAGATATATATATATATATATATATATATACACCATCTGAGCACAGTACTACCTTACCGACACAATAGGGGAAAAATAACACTCATTTTACCACTAACTGGTGGTAAAACAAAGAATGGCAAAAACTGTAATATTATAAGTGAATATCTTAATACAAATAAAAAAAATTGTCAAAGATCAAGTTTACTTAAAAAAAACTTAACATCAGTATAATTTGTACATCAAAATATGTTATTTTTCATCAGTTTTGAAGTAAAGATAAATAAAAAAAAATTACAATAAAATTGTAAACCGTACGGAAAGAGCCTCGCAGATATCATTTTTTGCCGGCCTCAGTGGCGCGAGTCGTAGCGTCTGGGCCTTTCATCCGGAGGTCCCGGATTCGAATCGGGTCAGGCATGGCATTTTCACACACGCTACACATAATTCATCTTCATCCTCTGATGTAATATTTAATTGTGGTTCCGAAAAAAAAAAAGAAGAAAAGTGTAACCCTCGATTTTTATCGTATCCGTGGACACACTTTTTATATTATTATTAAATGAACTTTTTTTATTTCTCCACCAATTAATTCAAATAGTTCTAACTGCAGAATAAAAATTTAACCAATCGAATTTATTTCTGTTTTATATAACAAATCTTTGTTGCAACACTTTCCTACTCTTCGCGTTTGTTGTGTTTTATTAGCACCTATAATCTCTTGTAAACTAATACTTTTATTTATTTTTTTCTTTAACGACGTGATGAGAATTAAAAAAATTGTTTCATCTTCAGTACTATCATCTACATAAGAGCATTTACAATAAAACAAGCTGTAGTATATTTTCTTTTAGATTGTATTATTTCAAGTATATTATCAACTTCTGATACGCTACCTGATACTATCAAGTACTGCTACCTAGCGGCGCGATTTGTAAACCCATCTTTTTGAGGAAAAAAGTGACACATTCGAGTCCCGCGATTCATCAAATGTAAGAAAAAAACGTTATCTAATAAAATTCGAGGTATCTTTCGAAAGTATTCTTTAATACAAATCTAATTAAACTAAAATATAATATTTTCATGCTTATTTTTTAAAATTTTCTTCCTTATTTTCATTTCACTTTTAGGTTAGGTCATAATTAGAACTGTAAAAATAGTTAGTTGATTTCGCCGTGACGACCAGTTCTGCGGAATCTTACCGGCGAAATTCGAACGATTTTCTTGAATTTAATAATGTTATTAAAAGTTTAAACAATTTTTATAAATACACAAAAATGATAATTAAGAGAAAAATATTGGTTTATGATATTGTCACTTGTAAATAAAGTTATAATTAAAGAAATAATAAAATGAAAATTATTATACAACAAAAGAATACTTAACTAATTTATGGAATTAAGTACTAATAAATTTATTTATCTTTATACAAGTGAAATACAAAACAGAAATTTAGTTTCTATAAAAAAAAATACATGGTATGAAAAACATACGAAAGGTCAAAAGTCTGTGAAATTTTTATATAGGAATATTAGAAATACACAGGTTTTTTTTTTTTAAGCACTCCTGCAGCAGTTGAAATCACCATTAGGTATGTCCTCAGCCGCTGCGAAAGAAATACACGTATTAAACACAATTTTGTTTACTTTAATGGATATAAATACGCTTAAACACGTGTTTATATCATATCTCAAGAACAACCAGCAAGATAAGCGGCGAAGCCCACCGGGCTGATCTAGTAGTTAACACGACAGCAAATCAGCTGATTTCGAAGTAGAAAGTTCAAAGTTATTTTTATACGGATTTAATACTAGAGATCGTGGATACCGATGTTCTTTGGTGGTTGGGTTTCAATTAACCACACTTCTCAGGAGTGGTCGACCTGAGATTGTACAAGACTACACTTGTACCAGGCGAGGTATTTTCACACACGCTACACATCATTCATCTTCATCCTCTGATGTTATACCTAACGGTGGTTCCGGAGGTTGAAAAAAAAAAAAAAAGACTAAACTTCATTGACATTCATACATATAATCTTCATTCATCCTCTGAAGTAATACCTTACTGTAGTTCCGGAGCATAAACAGAAAAAGAGAGTATGATAAGAGGGAAAACTGGCCAAGGCTTCATTTTTCCTTGTATATATACTTCTTACATCCAAGCTGTTTCAGCTTTTGTAAACCAGTTCTTGGCTGGAGGGTCTGCAGTACAACTTCCAACATTATAAATAAATTATAAATATTACATATTATTTAATATTTTTAATATAAATGTTATAAATAATAAATTTCAATTAACGAATAAAACTATTAAAGCTGAATTACCAAAATACTTCTTTTCAAATGATTACTTATATATGAAATAACAGATTGAAATAGCACAAAATATATAATTGATACGGGTTGTGAAAATACTGTTTTTTTTTCTTTTTTTTTCTTTTTTTTTGCTTACATGAATTAATTCACCATAGAGGCTTTTGAAGCGTATAGATAAGAATATATTAACAGAATACTGTAGCATATAAAAAATGCCATACCTGACCAGGATTTGAACCTGGGACCAAAACAAAACTGTTAAGAAAATGCTATTTTAAAAACTGCCAATTTAATATGTACATCTCATAGAGAAAAATATTGAAAAGGTTTCAGAAATTGCTTTGAATCTTTTCCCAGATAGATAAGAACCAAACGCAAACTAAATACTACGTTATCATGTTGAATGAACATCTCCCAAATAGACAATAAGTGTATATAAAAATTTTCATGTTTTTCCAATTTCTTTACTGCCTTTAAAAATTTTTGTACACTGTTCTCTTTTAAAGGTTTTTAAGAAAATCCTAAACCTTATTTGTATTTATATATTCTATTTATTTACATAATAACAACAGGCATAAGCCCTCTTACAGTTGTTAGATGATAAATTAATTCTGTAGTATGTGAAAAATGCCATGCCTGACCAGGATTCAAACCCAGGAACTCTGGATGAAAGACTGAGATGCCATCACTCAACCACATGGATTGGCATATGCTTAGCGATTATGATTCTAAAAATATATTTTAACTGATTATAATTTACATCTATTGTATAAAATTGTAATGAAGACATAAACCATAACTATAATTCATGGAGATATGTAGTTAAAACACTTCGGTTCTGTTACAACTTCTGTGATGTAAGTTAAACTTAACCATGAGGTGAATTTACAATTTTTTTTTTTTTTTTTTTTTTTTTTTTACCATAAGAAAGTAAATAAGATAATTAGTGAAGGATTAGTATAAGATTTTTCTCGTATAAAAGTAAAATTTTTGCAGGTAAAGCAATCTAATCAAAAAGTTCTTGACTATATTCAACCTCCCTCTTTTTATCTGTTTAGCCTCCGGAACTACTATAAGATATTAATTCAGAGGATGAATGTGAATTAAGTGTAGTCTTGAACAATCTCAGGTCGACCACTCCTGAGAACTGTGGTTAATTGAAACCCGACTACATTCAACCTAAGTATGGTAACCTGAACAGAACTTTAAAAACGGGCTCTTTTTCAAATTTACCTTAAAACTCTACATTAAAATGTCTGAAGAGAAACAACAAATACAAAATCAAACAAGCTTATTTTTCATAAAAGCATCATAAAAAAAAAAAATAACATCGATTTTAAAAACGTTTGATTTCAAACTTAATCACACGTATCATTTAATGAGATAGCCATCATGTGAGAAGAGTTATATGTTATTGTAAGCCCTCTACACCTGGCTGAACTTTACGAATCTTCCCTTTTTTTTTTTACCATAAAAACTGGCAAGCGCAATTTAAAGATGAATCAGATATCACTTATTGATATTTTATTCAAAATTTGTTTCATGGTAAATTACTTAAATTACATCCCTACTCATCGTTTACTGTTGCTAATAATACTTGACAAAGTCTAGTTTTATTTTTATATTTAACAAGACCGACTATCTAATTTTTATCATTATACATCAATATTTTCATTTATACAAATACTAAAGATTAGAACTTTTTTTCTATTGCTATATTAAAAAAAAATAAATAAATATTGGCCTATATAAAAAAACAAAAATCAATTTTCCTAGATTTCTAATAAACTTTATTTGACTATCAATCATTCATGTCAAAGAAAAAACAATAACTTTAATTTAAATGGGTTTGTATTAAAAATATATCTTCTTCTTTTTTTTTTAACCTCCGGAACCACTGTTAAGGTATATCTTCAGAGGATGAGATGAATGAATTGTAGCGTGTGAAAAATGCCATGCCTGACTGGGATTCAAACCCAGGACCTATGGATGAAAGACAGAGACACTACTACTAGGCCACGGAGGCCGGCAAAATATATCATATGCAACTGCATTAGTTTATAAAGGCTAGCATTAATAACTTTTGAGAGCTTTTTTTATATGGTTACAAATACACAAATATGAAAATTAATTAAACAATTTTAACTATAAAAGCATCCAAATATCCACATTAAAAATTAAGTTTACAAATAAACTTAATCAAACAGGTCAACTTTAATGGCTGTTAGCATATTATTTCATTTAAATTATACATTACATCAAAATTACTACAAATCCCTGATGAATTGCAGGATATAACACAAAAGAATCATGATTTGTCCAGAAATAAACATAGAAATTAGGCTGACAATTAGTTTCAATCTACTAATAATTTGACTTTAACACCTATAGTTCAATGAACCAAAAAACACAGAATCAATAATTTCACACTTGTAATTCTCATACCAAATACACACAAATGAAAATTATATCTTTTTTTTTCTTCAGTCATTTAACTGGTTTGATGCAGCTCTCCAAGATTCCCTATCTAGTGGTATAGTCAAAATTCTAGTTCAAAATGGAATGTTGGAAATGAAAAAATATTACAATATTCAAGATATATATATATTACATTATTATACAGGAGTTGTGGACATCTGCCATTAATCACGAGTTACTTTAAGTAATTACCAGTTATCTAAAGAATAACAAACATCCAATACCAGACTAACTAAAGACAGGGGTTTGGTGGTTTCCTGTTATCTTCTTTATTAGGTAATAAATTGTTGTTTTTCAGAGCATCTAGTGTTTAATATGCAGGTGATGTTCATCCCAAATGACAGTTTCATTCTGTTCATCACATTTTCTGGGTAAAAATAAGTAAATATTATTACTCTTGGTGAATGCAACTCTCAATGAGATCTCTTGAATCACACATGGTTTTCATTGGTCACAGCCATTCAAAAGACTAAGCCATACTAACACTAATTTAACATAACGATTAATGTACCCCCTTTCTTTCTGTTCTTTTGAACAGTGCATTATATGTTCATTACTTCAACTCTATATCGAAATCATTAAACGCAGCAATTAATCAAAAAATAAATATAACAAATAAGTTGAATTAAGGTGTATGTATGGTCCTTCACTTAAATATTTTGATAAAAGAAACATCAACTTATGATAAGAAGTTTTAAGTGTTTGAAGTAAAATAATATAATGAATCTTTTATAATTTTTATTTCATAACTAGAATTAAAATGTATTGACGAATATATGATCTAACAAATATAAACAATATTAATAAAAGGCCAATAGTTATAGATCACTGTACCTAACAAAAAAGTCAACAATTTTCTACCAAACTCGTTATCACGTTAGAAAGAAATGATACGCATGTGATCTTGGTCACGTCAAAAGAGATTAAATAGGTTATTATTAAAATGTCAATATCAATATTAAGGTTAGTTTACCGATTAACTAAAAAACAAACCGGTAGTAACTGTCATTAACGGATTACATGAGTGAATCTTATATAGAATAAATACAAAATATATGCGTGGGCAGAACCTATGTAAAAAAAAAACTATTTACTTACCACTGCATATTCTGTACTTCTTGCTATGTTGCCTTTTTCAACCTCGTGCAAACCTGGTTCGGCTGGCTCTTTTTCAGCTCTAGCTATAATAAATATGGTCCATAATATCGTTAAAATAAAAAGTTTATACCTACAAACGTACATTTTAACAGTCATTGTAAAATTATGAATAGCACCTACCGCACACCGCACAGATTAATTAATCGAACAAATCTCACACACACTTATACAACCAAGCCGCTCGAAGACTCTCCAACTCGTTCAGACTTCTCCAGTTTAGCCAACCTATAATAAAGCAAACAGATAAAAATTCTGTGCAAAATACATGCGCTTCTCGCTTGGCGCTTATTTTTAAGTAAGAAAAATTCATAAGCCGCGCTTTTATTTATTCATTGTTCATTATTTTACAGCCTTCAGTAATTCATTTCTATATCCCACCACTGCAAAGCAAACTGCCTTAAGCTATCCCCACCAGAAATGTAAAAGGTCATTGGAACATTGCAAATATCTATCAATCTAAAGTAGATTATCAAAAAATTAATTATTACACTATATTTTCATTCAAAAGAAATTAAAATTGTAACAAAAAATTAATAATTTTGTTTAAAATGTTCTCGAATTATTTCCGCTTAATAAAACGGTTATAAATTAGTAGTAACATACAACTTAAAACAAAGCTCTTATTAATTAAAATTTTTTTTTCTTTTTTTTAACCTCCGGAACCACGTTAAGGTATATCTTCAGAGGATGAGATGAATGAATTGCAGCGTGTGTGAAAAATACCATGCCTGACCGGGATTCGAACCCGGGACCTCCGGATGAAAGGCCGAGACGCTACCTACCACTCGGCCACAGAGGCCGGCAATTTAAATAACTGTCAACATTAAACGTAACATCAACTTTTATGTTTGTTTTGCAATACATCTTAATGTATAGATTACAGCCTGATTGTATTAATGTAGAGGGGATTTATATTGAACAAGATTTGTGTATGGTTCAACCATTTTATTTATTAAATCTTTGTTAGATTAATGTTTATAAACATAATACCTAAAATAGAATGTTGAAATGCTATTCTATTCTTTTCTATATCAATTATTCCCCTTTTTATGAAATTATTCTATTGAAAGTAATCACATTATTAAGATTTTGAAAACATTTAAAGTATAAATGCACTTTTTAACTAAAATTCCTAAAATTTTCATAAAATAAAATTCAATTATAAATCAATTTATTTCAATAAAAATCTATTATTTTATTTAGGTTTTATTTTAGTACTTTTGTATTTTATAAGAAATAGTATTTTCATAATTTTTATTTCAATTATTTTTTCCTAGAATTACCTTTTAGATTTATTTTAACCATCTCATATTTTTTATTTTAACATTTTATTATTAAAAGTATTAATACACTAAGGGTTCAAATAATTAACCATACAAACAATATTCTAAAGTTCATTGAAGAGACTGAATTCTTCGGTAATGTATATTATTTCATCAACATTTCAGTATTATTGAACTGTTTTCATAGAAATTAACCACTGAATAGAAGGAGAAAAAATATAAATATCAAAGAATAGAAGTGGAACTGAGGTAAGCATCTAGTACTAACGATTGTATGGTTGAACAAACATGCTTATAAAAATTTAATGTAGCATTAGATTTCCTGTCAGTTAAGTAAAGGACGTAATCAAATTAAAGGCATGGTAGTTTTAATGCAAAGTAACAATACTTAAAAAAAAAATTGTTACTAATCAACATAAGAGCAATTATAAGTTTCAATCAATTTTAAAAGAATAAAATGGTAAAATAAGAAATATATAATAAAATAAACTGGGACAACAACCCAGATCTCTCTACATCTATTTCCTACAAATAAAATAAGATTTTTAAAAAAAAATTACTGTAGAAATAAAACATAGATCATTGCTCATCACTTTATTGAAAAAATTGTAAACATTAAAATAATCTGAAGTCAAACTATATATTTAAAAAATAAAATATTTTACTAATTAATATAAATAAATAAAACAAAATATTTTTAAAAAATTAGATACCATATTATAAAATTCAGTAACTTACTAACAACATGTCTGTAAAATTCCTAAATCAATATTTTTCCTAAACTAAAATAAATTATTCTCTTATACACCAACACTAAAAATATTATGTTATAAATAAACTGCTACCTGCGAACATCTTAATTTGAATAAGATAAGTGATATCTTTAAAAGTATTAGAACAAAATGTTTGTGAGTGTCGACATGTGAATTAGTGTTATCTTATTCACAAAGTTCAAGATACTACTGATTTATATTTTTTTTATTATTTTTTTTTCTTTTTTCCAATTATTTTTTTTTTTTTAACATTAAATGATAATGTTGTCTAGTTCACATAAATTAAAAGAAGTAATACTGATGATGAATTGCTAATATTTATGTAACAAATTTCAATGAAACAGATTTTTTAATAAATATTTAAAAGTAAATATTTTTCTCATAAAAAAAAATTTAACTTTATTAAAATTTTTGGTTGGTTATTTCTATTGATAAGATTTTTAATGATCACTTAAATGACGCTTTTGAAATATTCTTATTGCAAATTTTTAGTCATTCTATATACGTATGATATTGTACATATATCATAACATTTACCATACTTTCTGAATTAATTATAACATATACACTTACCATAGATAAATACTAAAGAGTAATTACCATAACATATAAATAGATACTTACCATATATTAAGTATAATGAACATGGTATAAGTAGAACAAAGTGTTTATTTATTTGGCATCAAAACTATTCAACATAATGATCTAGTCAACATTTTTTTGTAACTATAAATACTGTTAGCTTCAAATAATATACAACCCTGCAGTAAAAGTATTGTGGGGTTTCAGACTCTTAAATTGTACAAAGTATAACAAAATTATAATACTAACACTGCACCGAAAATAATCTCTAACAGTTTTAAAACTGTAGAATGAGGTTTGGACTTTTTTTTTTGTTTAACCTCCAGAACCACCGTTACGTATATCTTCAGAGGATGAGATAAATGAATTGTAACGTGTGTGAAAAATGCCATGCCTGACCGGGATTCAAACCTGGGACTTCCGGATGAAAGGCCGAGACGCTACCACTCGCGTCACGGAATCCACATCTAATCGCACTGATGATAATATAATACATCATGCTACTTATTCAAGATATGAAAGTTCAGATGGCATTCTTCAAAAATTGGTTTGTCAAACTGGAACCAGTGATTTTTGTTGTGTTTTTAAAAAAGGGTCAGTACATAAAAATAATACTCACCAATGGCTTCACCAGCATAAGAAAACTGATAGTTTATAGATGCAAAATATTCCAGAAAACCATTTGTTAATTATTTAATTACTTGGTAATGATTCTAAAAGAGATGCTTAATTGGACTATAAAACAACTGCACACACCTTTATTGAAGATGAACATGATAACCTCAAAATGCAGGTGTGGTGGGCCCTCATTATTGTAAGAACAATAAGTTCATTTTTTTATTTTTAAAATCTATTACAAAATCACTTATCTAGGCAAAGAGATGAGTGTAATATAAAAAAATATTCAAATTCATTTCTAAACAAGTAAAAATTCATATTTAAACAAGATCCAAACATTGTAGTCTCTTCCATACCACAGCAAAATTATTTGTTTATTTTTCCGGATATGATACTTACACAATGCAGAATAGAAGAAGATGTGGCTGAAGACATGACTATCAAAATCACTGGATAACAGATTTTTTAGTTTTACCTTTTGAGCTGTTAAATAAATAATGTATTATAGTGTTTATATAAACAGCATTAAAAAAAATTGAACATTTGAAACCAAAAATCACAGAGGCTATTGAATCAGTCATGTCTAATAAGCTTAATTAGTGTCATGAACTGGTTAATTGTTAGGATGTCTATACTGCACTTATACATAAAAAGATTATGATCTTTTTTTCATTTTGCATACATTTGAAGCTAACACTATATAGAGTTATAAAAATAATAAATAATTTTGAAACTAAATAATAAATATTTTATTCAGATTAGTACATAATAATGCATTAAATAAATCATATTCAATCCTACATCCCAACCTCCGTAGGGGAAGACACCCACCAAGTGACGATTCCGGTCGCCACACCACCCCTCCCATTCCTAGCCC
>JAAAKQ030246849.1:0-11002 GCA_010016005.3 Zanna intricata | reverse complement strand
AATGAAACGACTGGCACCGGATAGGGAATCTTGGAGAGCTGCATCAAACCAGTCAAATGACTGAAGACAAAAAAAAAAAAAATTGAGTTAAATATATGCTGTAACTAAATTTCATTTTCTTCAAGAAAATGAAGGAACATTCAAGAACATAGTTTTAAGGTTTCTTAAGAAACAAACAGCCATTTAAATTTCAAATCATTCAGGCAGATTCACTGAAAAGTTACTGCTATATTGTACATCACATGTGTATCTATCATTTTGCCTCTTTAAGATAGATAGATGTTGTATTCCTGCACTGTTTAGAACCAACTAATATCTATTGTAGAAAAGTAAAATTAAAATTTTTCTTTTATCTTCTTATTGTAGTATGTTGAATAAAATGTTTTTTTTTTTTTCCATTTTTCAATGAAAAGTATTGCAATTTATCATGATAAAGCTTTACAAAAGGTTTTTTTTTTTTATTTTGTTGTAGTTGAAAGAAAGTATTCTTTCTATATAGGAATTTTGATTTGTATATCATGAGCTATATCAAAACTGGCCCTTTGTAAATATAGAAGAGATTTGTTTTTATTTTTTTTTTTTTTTTAGTTACAGTGAAATGAAACTTTTTCATATCCAAAGGAAATTGTTATATGAATATTACCTTTACTATTGTTATATTTTATAGTTTGTTTTAATAAAGTGTTGATTCATTGTATACAGTACTTATTGTTTTTTTTTTTTTTTTATATTTTTTAACGTGGCTTCAAACAAACATGAAAGTCTAATTAAAATTCGTAAGATGTGTGTTTTTAGTAGCAGAGATTAAGAGGAGGGGTTGACTTGATCTAATAAGTACTTCACTTTCAGGTGCAGGCAGTGAATAGTAAACAGAGTCTTCTCTGGATAAATTTATGATCAGAGATGTCCTTTGATATTATTCAAATACTAAGATAAAGTAATTCTACAGATATTAGTATCCTTGCAGATTAGGGAGAGAAAAGCTAAAATCCAAAGAACATTTCCAACAATGAAGTAGGTTGTATGTAAGGATGAGGGATTGGTAATGAGAAATTTATCAAACTTTCCA
Organism: Zanna intricata; assembly: GCA_010016005.3. NCBI lineage: Eukaryota > Metazoa > Arthropoda > Insecta > Hemiptera > Fulgoridae > Zanna > Zanna intricata. Next base: position 9,933 of record JAAAKQ030246849.1, on the reverse strand, counting down.
GAGTTTCCAATAACGAGAATCAAACAGAACAGAATATAGACAGCATATATAAAATTGTCCAACGGTATGTTGGACAAGTTTATATAAATAGAATTTTCTATGAAAAATTTTATCACTCGCTCAATAATTTGAAACGGTAGACTTTTCTGTTATCTTGAGAAAAACTTACAGAGTTTTTTTAAAATTAAATAGCTAAAATTTGACTCAATTAATATGTTTAATCAGTCATCATATTGTTCCTTCTTACATAGTGCGATTTAGTTAGCGACACAAAACATTGCAAACTGATAAATAATATTATTTATTGAAATGATTGGTTGATCAGTTTAGTTTAAGTTGATCAATTAAATTTTTACTTGCCGGCCTCCGTGGCTGAATGGTAGCATCTCAGCCTTTCATCTGGTGGTCCCGGGTTCGAATCCTGGTCAGGCGTGGCATTTTTCACACACACTACAATTCATTCATCTCATCCTCTGAAGATATACCTTAACGGTGGTTCCAGAGGTTAAACAAAAAAATATAAAATTAAAGTTTTACTAATGTTATGAAGTTCTCTGTATAAGTTAACGTTATGAGAAAATTATTTGGGTTAAGTTATTTAGTAGTTATGAAATTAATTATGAGAGTTTATCAAATATAAATGAGACTTTATTTTTTTTAAAGTTTTATTTGGTGTAATCAAATAGCCATGCATACTTCAGTTTTGAATGTACACTCCTTCTTTGGAAATGCATTTTTCCTAGTGGATTGGGAGGCTTTTGATCCCGGCATCATAAAGTGAAGTGGGTTGTGTCAAGAGTCTAAATGTGTGCACAGAGACCTCCACCATTGCATCATCTTGGAATCATTGTCCTCCTAGTGCTTCTTTAAGCGGCCCAAAGAGATGAAAATTGCAGGGCAATAGGTTAGGGCTGTAGGAGAATGGTCAAGTGGAGTCTGTCTCATTTCCTGTAATTATCTGCAAGTTAGAGCTGCAGTATAGGCCGAGCGTTGTCATAGAGGAGAATATTGGCTCGAATCAATTGGTCACATCTTTTGGAGCGATAAGCAACCTTTACCTCATTCAAAAAAACAGTAGCATTTATTGCGATGCTCATGCAAGAAATCGATGTGCAGAAACACCTCACTTGAAAAAAAAACAGTTACAAGCACCTTTTTGTTTAACCTCCAGAACCACCGTTAAGGTATAATCTTCAGAGGATGAGATGAATGAGCCTGACTGGGATTCGAACCTGCGACCTCCGGATGAAAAGGCTGAGATGCCACCACTTGCGCCACGGAGGCTGGCTTAAGCGTAAGTTACAAGCTCCTATCTAGTTGACAGCCGAACCCTGGCTTTCACAGGGTCTCCCTCTCCCTTCCTCTGCCGTGAATCGTATATCATGAATCATATTATTGTGAAGAGGTATCAAAGGGGGAATTATAATTGTATGCGTATGGGCAAGATAATTACTATATATATAACCTTGACAGTTGGAAGAAAAGCAATCTTAAGAATTCTTTATATTGGCTCTTAAAATTATAGGACATACAAGAGCCACACAAGTACCTGATGTCAGCAGAAAATGCACCACTTTGTGTAAGGTGCAACTGCCAACCAACTGTGCATCATATTTTGATAGATTGTGTATGTTATGTGGCCTTATATCGCAAATTTAAATTACTTGAAAAAATTCTCCATATCATTGGAAAAGATAAGAATGTTATAGTTCGGGTTCTCATATTCTTACAAAGTATAAATTTTAACATTTACATAGTTTTTTGTTATCTGTTAAGGAGCCCTTTACATCCCTTACTGTTTTTTTTTTCTTTATTTTTAAGATGCTTTATATTTTAATTATAAATTTATTTAACTTTAATTTAAAATTGTGACTATAATAGTTGTAAGATTTACCTTATGTTAATTTTAAGTTTTAGATAGTATCTCATCTGTGATATTAGCTTTAAGTTTTTAGAACATTTTTAACTTTAACCTAGTTTTTTTTAGTTTAAGCATTTTAATTTTTTCTTCTACATGATATCAGTTGTAAGTTTTTAGTGAAATTAGTTTTAAGTTTTTATTTTATTTATTATTTTTTTATTTCAGTCTAGTTTTAGGTTTTAGTAACTTTTGTTTAATCTAGGCGATAAACGACTCAGAGTTTTTCACCCACCTCGAAAAAAAAAATTCTGAACAAACAAAAATGAAACATTAATATAGAAAGAATATTATATTTTATTATAGTGTAGTTTGTTGATGCAAATTGTATGCAATTAAAAAGCTATATTCTATGTTTTATTTTTACTTTAGGGTGGACTGTAATAGACCTTATTTAAATAATCCATTAACCTACCCCTTAGGCTACTATTTTTTTAACATTCAAATTATTTATATCTATTTTGAGTGTGTGTGTGTGTGTGTGCGTGTGTGTGTTTGCATGGGCACTTATAAAGGTAGTGTTGTTCTGATAGATCAATTACCTTGTTTATATGCAGCCATGCATAACAGATTTTTACTTATAGCAATGGGACTTCTCAAGGCCAAGGGATTTTCACATAGTTATTTCTAAAAATAATGAGTATTATTATAACAACGAACGATGAATGATCGTGGGTGAATGATTTTTTTTTTTTTTTTTTTTTTTGTAATTAAGATATTCAAATATAATATGTAGAGTGAAATCATCATTTGAGGTTGCACTTAATTTTATTTGTTAATTTTTCTTTTATTGTTTTATTTCTATAGTACACTACTTCATTAATCACGAAAACCCGATTTCAGCGATGTCAATTTAATCCTGATGACCAAAGCAGTGTATATGTTGAGATCTGATTAAAAATAAATATTTCCCTTTACGTAGGTGTGAATTCAGATTGCATTGCAGTAAATCTGATATGGATATAAGGCTACATTCTAGGAAGAGTAGGTGTTATATTGGTTTTAACTATGCAAATTTGCCTCAAGCTTTCAGATATCCTCACTGATCAGAGATCCTTATCTAACCAAACACTGAATTAGATATCTAGCACTACCTGTTGGATACAGAGGGGAGATTTTTTATCATCCCCTTACAGTCCTGCTCTTGCACTTGGTGTCTGCCATCTCTTCCTCCACCACAAAAACTGGCTTATGTCTCAGTGATTTAAGGAAAATGAAGAGTTGAAGATCTCTGAGCAAAAACGGCTACAATTCCAGCTGGCAGAATTTTATGCAGTGGATTTGATGAAGAAGCTTGTTTCACTGTATCAGAATTGTTTGGAACGAATAGCAATACCTTTGGGATACGAATGGGAGATTTTTTATCATCTCCTTACAGTCCTGATCTCGCACTCAATGACTACCATATCTTCCTTCACCTCAAAAACTAGCTTTTGTCTTGATGATTCAAAGAAAGATCTCTGTGCAAAAATGACTATAATTCTAGCTGGCAGAATTTTATGCAGCGGGTTTGAAGAAGCTTGTTTCACAATATCGGAATTGTTTGGAATGAAATGTTACAATATAGAAAAATAAAGTAAATATGTTAGTAATCTGATATCATTAATAAATGTATTTTTTTTCAACTGTTCTCATTTTGTTACCGATGTAAACCCTTACTTTTGTACCACACCTTATATATATTTAGAAGTTTATTTACATAAAATTCAAAGGCTATTTTATGAAAGGGCAATATTATTTAAATATTAAATTAATAGTTAATAATGTGCAAATTTATTACGTAATTTTATTAATAAATTAATTTTTTTATTTGTTACAGGTGGAGTGGGTGCCGTAGCAATAAACAATGTCTCACCATAGTGATGACATGATGCTTATTGCATCCAGCGACTCTTTTTGGGAGCCTGGTAATTATAAACGTACAACAAAACGAATCGAAGACGGTTATAAACTTTGTAACGATTTAATAACACTAATACAAGAACGTGCTGATATAGAAAAAGCGTACGCTAAAAGTTTAAAAGGTTGGGCTAAAAAATGGAATGAACTTATAGAAAAAGGTCAGTTATTACTTTTTTAATTAAATTTTACAAGCTTATTATGTCATATTTTTTATTTATATTTTTAATTTAATAACTTTAATGGTTCTATTTACTGAATCATTTTTTTTTTTTTTTAGGTTTCTGTAGTTTATATTTTACCCCAGATGACATTGTAAAAGTATTTAAGCAAGTTATAAATCTGGTTTTTTAAGTCTAGTTTGCCATCACTTACCCAGTACACTTTACTCTGTGCTAATCTCTTTGTCTCTGCGAACCTGTGCCACCTCACATTCAAAATTATCTCTTTTGTATGTTCTATTCTTTTCCCTCTGAGTAGAGTCAATGTATGTAATGTATTGTTTCATGACAGAAATGGGTACATTAATAATTGTTGCCCAATCGGCTTGCTGTTGTGCAACATTATATTTGGTTTGGTGATGAAAACAACACAAAAGCATTTTTTTCGTCTTTTATTCAATAGTTTGCATGCTGTAAAAAATGCTTATTATTGTGAGAATAAGAAGTATTTCTTACCACAGTGAGGGATTTTTTATGTTTCTCAATTCTTGTTGTGTCTTAATCTTATGCTTTGTTTTATTAAATTTTTACTATAATCAAATTGATTGGTTGCTACCCACCATTCTCATTCTCTAAAGTAAATTTTCTTCTTTTTCACAGTGGAAGCTAATGGCCTATTTAATGTGTGATGATGATGCATATAAGGTTAGCATTTGCTGAATGCTTTTCTGTATACAGTGTAGACAGTTTGAGGCTTGCCTGGACCAGTGATATTTTTATGCAACAAGCTATTCAATGCTTCTCCCAGCTATCATTCTAATATCTGGATTATAATTTACTACATATACCACCCTGACGATCCAGAGATGTAACAGTCAGCTCAGCCCATTATGTTAATGAAGATGTATCTGCCTACAAGTCTCCATATCAGCAAAAGCTGCACTAAATAAATGGAGACATCTTTCTTGAAGTCTCAGTTTATACAGATCAATAAATCAATCATACACAGATCGATCATGCTTAATAGATCCAGTACAATATCACATTTCAAAAGCCTTTATTTTTTCCCTGTCGATTTATTAATTGTTATAAAAGTTATTATTAAGAATTACTGTTTTGATTGTTACCTTTGTATTTATTAGTACCAGACTCCTCTTTCACATTACATTGAAGAGAAATTCTTAGAAAACTTTAAAATGTTGAAATAACAATTTTTTTCCCAAATGCTGTTTAAATAATGTGAAATAAATTAAAAAGTAATCTCATTTTTACAAATTTTATTATATTCTGATTTTATAATTCTAGTAACTACAGGTAGATTGATAAATAAGCCCACCGGGCTGGTCTAGTGGTTAACACGTCATCACAAATCAACTTATTTCGAAGTTGAAAGTTCCAAGGTTCAAATCCTAGTGAAGGCAGTTATTTTTAATTGTTTTGAATACTAGATCATGGGTACCATTTTTCTTAGGTAGTTGGGTTTCAGTTAACTACATATCTCAAAAATGTTCGACCTGAGACTGTACAAGACTCACACTTCACTTACTTTCATACATATCATCATCTGAAGTAATACCTTACAATGGTTCTGGAGACTAAACAGAGTGAGAGGGGTGGGAGAGGGAGAGAGAGGGAGGGAGAGAGAGAGAGATTTTGATTTAAATAAGCTGTAAAGTAACTGACCACTTCCTTTAAAATTGCCAATCTCCTTGGCGGAGTAGTAACCTCTCAGCCTTTCATTCAGAGGTTCCGGGTTCGTATAAAATGTCATGCCAGTGAGGCATGGCATTTTCATATGCTTTCTCTTTATCTGTTTAGCCTCCGGAACTACCATAAGGTATTACTTCAGAGGATGAATGAGGATGATATGTATGAATGTGAATGAAGTGTAGTCTTGTACAATCTCAGGTCGACCACTCCTGAGAAGTGTGGTTTTTGTTTTTTACCTTTTATTCATTCTATAATGTTTGGTGTTAAACAAAATAAATCGGCCGAAAAAGTGCACAATAATTCTTGTGATTTCTTTATCTTATTTATTTTTTGGTTGTGTGTTTTTTACAACAACAATAATGTAACAGCTAATTTAATAAACAAATACAGTATTCCATTAGTAATGGATATATATAAGCATTTTATGTAAAATTATCTAAAGCTTGTTTCTTCAGATACCAGGTGATGTGTGCAATTAGTAAGTGGGAGGGGGGGGATTTATATATGTACAAAATTTATGTTTATTCTAAACATTATACATGCAATCTCTTTTGCTTTTGATTAAAAAACACTTTTTCTAAATATTAGAAAAGTTATACGTACGTAGAAATTTACTGTTTATTTTGTACAAAAGATTTAAATAAACTTTATTTTGTTCATCGAATCATTATTCACTAGTAAATGTTTTATGAATTTATTTATTGAATGCGGGTATGTTTTAAGTTTTTGCTTTGGAAGTAGAGTAGGTCATGGTATTGAAGTAAATTTTTGTATTTTGTCTAATGGCTCCTTACCCCATCAATCCATCTTTTCTTTTTTGTTATTGGAAAATTTGATTGATCATTGTACTGAATACGACAACAGATTGGAGCACAAGAACAACATCCTCTCGACCTCAGTCACAATGAATTGTGAGTTACTTTAATATAGCGGTGAGAAAGATATAGAAATTGATTGATTATTTTGTTGGGGAAAGTATTTTTTAGAAAAGTCTTACTGTTAGACATAAGTAAAATACTAAAAATGATTTCCCACACTAGTAAAATATAAATTAGGAAGAGTTTTAATAGACTTTCCATATTCAAGTAGATTTCATTATGTTGATGTAGTCAATGTGTAGTTTGTTTTTAATGATTACGAGTAATTTTTTTAGAAGTTATGTACTTTATTTGATTTTTTATTTGTGTTTGTATTTAAACTGTGTAAGCTCTTTACTGTTTTTACCTGAATTCTTTTTAAAGCAGGTTGTCAAAGTTTGAATTTAAAATGTATATATATGTATATATTAATTTATTTAAATTAAACTTTTGCCGGCCTCCGTGGCTGAGTGGTCATCTCAGCCTTTTATCCAGAGGTCCCAGGTTCGAATCTTGGTCAGGCATGGCATTTTTCACATACACTACAATTCATTCATCTCATCTTCTGAAGTTATATCTTAATGGTGGTTCCGGAGGTTAAACAAAAACAAAAAAAAAAAAAAAAAATTAACTTGTAGTAGTCCACTACTACAAGACCTCTGTCCGCAAAATTTAGCTCTGTGTGTAATATATATACTTTTTTTTTTTTTTATTATTTAGCCACTGTGCAAAGTACAGAATAATTGTAACATTCTTACATTTACTTTTTTATGTCATCAAAATGTTTTTGGGTCCCATCCTCAGTGATTGACATTTTTTAATTTATAAAATTCCTTTTACACAATTAAACATTTGCACAATCTAAATACTTATTGGTCAGAGTATAACAAATATTTAAAATTTATAGAACAAATATTTGTTGTAAAGGTATCACTGTAGATAGGCTAGGCTCGAACATGTTTTAATGACATAAAAAAGTAAAGGTTAGAATATTTCCTTTATTCTGTACTTTGCAAAGTACCTAAAAGAGAAAAAAAGTATATATATAACTTTTAGAGAAAGCTCTATATATATATATATATACTCGTATATACTGTTATTGAGCATGTTTGTAATTTGTACTCATTGCAACATATTTATTGTGTTTGAATAGGAGATTAAATAACAGCTCCTACCCTCTCTCTTTACAACTTTCTGTTAGTTATTGTAGGGCCAATATAAATAAATAAAATCTCATCTGCTCTCTAACAATTTATATGGATCATTAGCTCTGTGGAGTCACTTGGCTCTTCAAAATGTATATTATTGAAAAGTGTACAGAAGATATCAACAGTTTTTTTTTCATGTCAAAAATAATTTAAGATAATTAAACTTGATATTTGGAACACAAAAAAAAATCTGAGCAGAACAGGAATTTTTATGAGGATCGTGCAAGTCTGAATAATGGTGATATGGGACAATTATTACCCTAATAATTTGTAAAAATATTTGGCATATTTGAAATAATAAAAGAAACCTGTTGAAAAATAGTATCAAAAGTCAAAATTTCAATGGGAAATTCTTACTGTAGTATTTTCCTTAGAGGTCTGAAAATGTATCAAAAATGTATTCCGAAAATATTGTCAACAAATCAGTCTTTCTAGAGCAGGAGTACTCTACACAGTATAATATAATGTGTCAGGATCTGCTAAATCGAAACTGACTTTCACTTGCTTCTAATCTTGAAATTGACCCTCTAGAGAAGAAAATTGATACAAGGGGAGCAGATATATGGAATTGCTGAAAGAAATTTTTACAATGCTTTTTTGTAAATTTTTATGAATTTTGGCTAAGCAGGTAACTGGTGAGACTTCTTTGAAAAAAGTCAAACGTAAAATTTTTTAATGTTTCACAGTTGTCAACAAATTGTATTCCAGGAACAAATGCTACCTCATATTTAAATATTTATAAATGTTTTTTTTTTTTAATTTATTTAAATTTTGTTTGTAGATATATGCAACAATTATTTCATTCGTGTAGCTTAATGCAATAAACAAATTATTCTATTTAATTACAAAATGAAATATATATATATATATATTTTTCCAGTTAAACCATTTTAAAGGTTTTTTTTTTAAAAAAAAACCTCAACAAATTACACTGCAAGACCAAAATAATCCAGAATCAATGGTGTAATATATGTCTGAAGCAGGATGTAAGCAGTATTATTACATAGACTCCAGCAGAGCAAACAACGAACAGAAGAATTATGAGCATTATTGATAAATTACTCCTCCAAATGGTAGAGACTCTTTTTAGTTAAGAATGATTTTTTGTTGCTTTCCCAGTTATGGACATTTTGCTTACGTTATATATGAAAGATACATGATCCCATTGCACACAAATTAAAGTTGTTCCTATTCATAAATACAACTGACAACTGGTAAATTATTATTTCTCTTAGTACAGTTAATTGGTTTTAAAAGTTCTCCTTATAGGGTTCATAATGCAAATTTATACTCTATAAGTAAATGGTGCTCTTGTGATGATGTAAAAATATTCTGTAAATTTTTGTTTTTTAGCAGAAAGACTAGATAAAAAATACCATTATGAGATAAAATCTCAAACTCTATAGAATTTAAAAATATTTAATTCAAAATCTTATCTCTTAAATAAAACAATAATAATTTTAAAAAACAATCGTTGATTATTTTTGATGAATGAAGACAAACTAAACTGAATTATATATCTATTCAGAATGTTTTCAATAATCTTTGTGATTATCTAAGTCAATTAGGTTTTAAAAAGTGTTTATTATACCTGATTATTACCTGTTGTACATATTTTCATTTTTCAGTAAATCCTTCTTTTAAAAAGTTTCAACTGAACCAAACATCCCTCATTTACTGATTTTTCTAACAAACATATGGTGTTACTTTTGATCACATGGTGGGATTGGGGAATTCGCTTAAAATATAATTTATTTTTATTTATATATATTATAATATAGAACTTTTATTAAAAAAAAACTCTAAAGAAATAAGGATGAATGATATGTATATATATATATATATATATTTATATTATTTTTGCCTTCAGTCATTTGACTGGTTTGATGCAGCTCTCCAAGATTCCCTATCTTTTTTCTATTTTTTTAACCTCTGGAACCACCGTTACGGTATATCTTCATGAGATGAATGAATTGTAGTGTGTGTGAAAAATGCCATGCCTGACCGGGATTCGAACCGGTGACCTAGATTCCCTATCTAGCGCCAGTCGTTTCATTTCGGTATGCCTCCTATATCCCTAACAATTTGTTTTACAAATTCCAAACATTGCCTGCCTGCACAATTTTTCCCATCTACCTGTCCTTCCAATATCAAAGCGACTATTCCAGGATGCCTTAATA
>JAAAKQ030246838.1:0-11003 GCA_010016005.3 Zanna intricata | reverse complement strand
AAACCGTGTTGGTTTTAATAAAAATGCTTCATTAGACAGGTTACATTATCGATGGATTATCTATTATATAAATCGATAAGATATCGTTTTTAGTTACATTCGCGCGCGCTTGTGATTTAAAAACAAAATTATCATAGTCTATTTATCTATTTGTATTTCTCTTTAATTGCTGTGGTCGTACAAAAACGTTGAACTAATTTACATAATTAAATTGAATTTGTTTTATATAAAAAGTAACTCTGTGTTATTGGTTGTTTCCTTCCCTACGTTGGCTTTCAAATAAAATAAATAACATATATGTTGTAGGATTAAGAATGTATGTTTGTATTGATTATGACGGTGACATTTTTCGTATCTTTATTTATTTATTTTCACTTGTAATGTGTATTTGTGAAAATTTACATAAATTAATTTAATATAACGCAAAACAGTAGTTTTTATGCTGAACAATAAAACTAATTTTTCATTTCAGACAAACCTCTTACCCGTTAAAAATATTTGATTTTATTGTTTAATATTTTGTGGGTTCGTATATAAATACAATATAAAAAAGATAAATCTACAATGAAATTTAATCGATTTTATCTTTTTTCCTAAAATAAAATTTCCTTGTACGCGGCAGAATATTAACAATTAACAATAAAGGAGTAAGACAACAATGAATGTTTAATCTAGAAAGACGTTATTTTGAAAAAGAAAATTTTGTAAAAAAATGAGGAAAAAAGATTATGTAAAAAGACTAAGTTGTGACTGTAATTAAAAAAAATGTAAATTACTGAAATATTAAAAAATTTGTCCTACAACAGTGTTGTAGGACTTTCCCGGAAAGTTGTGCAATTGTGGGTTGTTTCTGATGTTCGGCTTACATACAAAACTTAATTTTTAATATTTATCATTGTATTTAAATGTAATATTTTTTTCGTTTATTTAATGCTGTGACTAACTAAACAAATGTAATTTTACAACTTACATAGAAAAAATTTCGCTTGTACAGTCTGTAGTGTTGTAGCCGCGAGGTATAATCAAAGATACGGAGTCAACCGGGCGATCGAATTCAAGATCCAGCTGACCGAATTACTTTTTTATAGTTTAAATATTATTCATTTATTTAATTCTAACGCTCACCTGCAGTAAAATTGTTAATTAATCATTTTTTTAATTATATGTTACAACATAGCAGACGACTACAATAGTATTTTTTTGTGATGGAGATGCGAGTTTTAAGAAAATGTTCTTTACATTGTTATATTTTAATTGTTAAAAAATGTCCCTAAGAAAAAATATGATAAAGTTTCACATCCATGCCCTTTTATGTTGAAAATTTAATTTAATTTAATTTACTTCCTTGTTCGCCTATTAAATTGCATACATATACACATCTTTTTAAAATTAAAAGTTCATAAAATTTTATTTCATTAATAACTTCTAATATTTTTAATTTTTATTTTATTTATTGTAAAACTTTATTATCAGAAGTTAATAATTATTAATAAATCAATATATTTAAATTAATAGAAAATAAGTTAAAAAAAAAAAAAAAGAGAGGTGAAGTCTCATTCGAACCGATGTACCGTTCCCTTGTAAGATCCAAATCTTTCAGTAATTAAAATTTTATTTGGTTATAACTCTGGAATTAATGAAAATAAATACTACTTATGATATATATATCGTTGAAGTATTCTCAGTGAGGACTTATTACTGCAGTTAAAAAAAAAATCCAAAATCCAGATTGTTTTGGATTTTGGGCTTTTTTGGAAGACTTTTGGTTCAGTCGATTGCAATCAAAAGGAGATGTGCACAACTAGGTGCTACAACAATCAAAATTTCAAGGAAGTAAATAAATGTTTAATGTATATTTTATTTGCTTTCAGACTTTTATTGTCCAATTTTATAAATACTAATAGAAAATACTTAAGATTTTTTTTCTTACAGACTTATCGTTGTAAAGTACGGTCGTACTTTCCCCGGATTGGGGAGTGAAAATGAATTTTCTTTATGTTTTAATATATGAGGAATTTAATATTTTATTTCAGATGAATATTATTTTTTAACATTTTTTATTGGATCGGCATATTTTTCTCTTTTGGATTTGTATCATTTTTTAACATTTTTTTATCCGTAATATAATGGATGTTCCAGTTTTACTACGTGGCTTCTAACTCATATGCAAAATTTTCACTTATTATTAGTAGTTTTAGTTCGTTTAGGTGAAACTGCAGCTTTTTTATTGCTCTTAATATTTATCTGTGTATGTATTTAGTGTCCCAAGCATCACTTGATGCAAGGCCGAGATGCTACCACTCAGCCACGGAGGCCGGCTTTAACAAGTGATGTTTTTTTCCTTTCTTTTTTTTTGTTTAATTAAGTATAATCTTCAGAGGGATGAAATGAATGAATTGTAGCGTGCGTGAAAAATGCCATGTCTGACCGGGATTCGAGGTCCGTCCCGGGTTCGAATCCAGGTCAGGCATGACATTTTTCACACACGCTGCAATTCATTCATCTCATCCTCTGAAGATATACCTTTACGGTGGTTCCGGAGTTTAAAAAAAGATCACTTGTTTATGTTGGAGTTTGCTTTTATAATTTTCTCTTTATGAATTTTTTTCTCATTTAATTTATATTTTTTATATTTCTTGGGTAATAAAGTATATGAAATAAAATAACGAGAAGTCGATCTTCTTGGGAAGAATTGCGCAAGGAGTTTTCCCCTTTTTTATTTAATTAATTCAGTACAGAATAAAAACCTATTATAGAAATAGGATTTTGTAGCGTATGAAAAAATTCACCTCTGACCGGAATTTGAATACGGAACACCCGGAGAAATAGCCAATACGCTGATTCACTTCCAGTTAGTATTGCTTATTTTTTTTGTCTTCAGTCATTTGACTGGTTTGATGGCAACTTTTCAAGATTCCCTATTTAGTGCTAATCGTTTCATTTCGGTATACCTCCTACATTCTACCTCTAACAATTTGTTTTATGTATTTCAAACGTGCCTGCCTGCACAATTTTTCCTATCTATCTTTCCATCCAATATCAAAGCGACTATTCCAGGATGCCTTAATATGTGGCCTGCAAGTCTGGTAATGGCAAAGTATTGTAATCGCGAAAAAATTCGATTTTCAGATTGAATTCATGGTCAAACGGAAGTATCCGTTTTAACCATCAATTCATTTTGACTAGATTCGGCGTGACATCTGTAGTACGCATGTATCTCACATAACTCAAAAACGATTAGCCGTAGGATGTTGAAATGTTATATTTAGGACTGTTTTAACATCTAGTTGTGCACCTCTGTTGATTGAAATCGACTGAACCAAATCTCCAAAAAAGCTCAATATCTAAAAATAAATTTGGATTTTGTATTTTTTTTTTAACTTAATTAATAAAGCCGCATTGAGAGATTTTCAACAATAAATGGTACTTATTTTCATTGGTTCCAAAATAATAGCCAAATAAAATTTTAATTAATGAAATGTTTGGATCTTACAAGCACTAATACACCATATCGGTTCGAATCAGACTTCATCTCTTTTTTTTTTTAAATATATTGATATATTAGTAATTATTAACCTTTGATTGTAAAAAAAAAAATTACGATAAATAATAATTCAATAATAGCAATAAAAATGAAAAAAAATTCAGAAGTTATTAATGAAATAAAATTTTATGTATTTTTTATTTAAAAGAAATGTATATATGTAACTTAATAGGCTTACAAGGAAGTCATGTAGTGTCCACATCAGATTTTTTTACTTCCTTGTACGAAGTAAAAATCGCGAAAAATTTCGGATTTCAACGGAAATATCCATATAAACCATTTCTAAATCAATTTTGATTTTTTTTAACTGATTTTTTTTTTGGTTAATCTTTTTTAAATTTATTTGAGTAACAATTTAGTAATGTTCCTTACATATTTTTTTTTTTTTTTTTTTTTTCCCCCAGTATTCACTGCCGACTACGAAATAACCCGTAGTTGGATGATTATAATCGCGTATGCCAGCTACGAGAAATTTCGTATAATATCATTGATTCTGTAGCCCCAGCTACGAATATGCTCGTACGGAATCTAAGTATTTAACGAATAATTGGCGTACAGAGTAAGCGAGAAAAGTCAGTTTGGCACAAAAAAAACAAACATTTTATTTGACTCGTATCGGCTTATCTCGTAGTCGACAGTAGGTGACATAATGTAATCTCATACGCCGACTACGAGATAATTCGTATAACGGGTTCATGGCATAAAAACACTGACTGGAAACTGTTCTGCTCGGGAAAATTACATGAAAAATATTTTATTTATTTACAAACGAAATATAAAGTTGGCGTAGAGTATCAGTTTCAGGCAATGTTCCAACTACGGGTTATCTTGTAGTCGGTAGTTAACGAGTTAACCTCCGGAACCACAGTTAAGTATATCTTCAGAGGATGAGATGAATGAATTGTAGCGTGTGTGAAAAAATGCCATGCCTGACCAGGATTCGAACTCGGGACCTTCGGATGAAAGGCCGAGATGCTACCACTCCGCCACGGAGGCCGGCTCTTTCCATATTCTATATAGTAAGAAACATACTTTGTACTCGTGTAGTAGAATAAATAGATTATTATCTACAACTTAGAGAATTTCTCTAAGTTTTAATTTTGAAATGATCTGTTTTTATTATGCGTACTTAATAGATGTTTTCTTTTAGGATTGTTTCTCTATATGTATAAAAATATTAATATTATATTGCTAAATATAGTTAAATAATAATCAAAATTATTTATTCATTCAATTAGTTGAAATATATATATTTTCTTGTACCATTAATTATTTATCTATATATATATATTTTTTTTTTAACTCTAATTTATTTTAATGAAAAATAAAATTATAAAATATGCTACTTTTTTAAACAAAATATTTTGGTTTTAAAGTACAGTTAAAAATCGTGCTCATTTTTTTTCTTTTTTCATTTTAATTGCTTACTTTTATCACTATACTATTTGTATATTCTTAAAAATAAACATCTAACTTATGTTCGGCTTTATACACAAGTTTCTATATATGGATTTATTGGATTTTTCTTTTAGGTTATATCATTCTTTACTTTTATTTATAATATTAATTTAAAAAGAAAAAAGCTGCATTTTGATATTGATAAGTTGATTTTTTTTTTTTTAATTAAATTTTTTAATACTTTTTAGGTATTTTTTTTTTAAAATAAATATTTTATTTAAATCCGTCATGAATAAATTATACAAAGATTTAAATAAATTATTTTATTTTTTTGTATATTCTATTATATCTCGTGGGAATATTTATTAATTTTTAATGGACTTAAAGAAGACGAGGTAGGTAATTTTAAATTCTACGTCTATTTCTGGATCTATTTTGATAAAAGGTTAACATATTTTTTCTTCAGTTATCCTTACATTTTGCTAAGAATCGCTTCATTCAAAATAAAAAAAAAATGTAAGCATACATTCATCTGATCAAAAATTTATCTGATAAGCGAGTCCTTTTTTGAATAACTCGCATCTCAGGGCTTCATTCTGAACGATTCGGAAACTTCGCTTTATTAAAAGTAAAAATTTGAATACATGCAGTAAAGAACCAACGCACCATGCTTCTTCATCTGGTTGATATATATATATATATCAAGATAAATGCTTATCAGATAAATTTTTGATCAGATGAATGTGTGCTTACATTTTTTTTATTTTGAATGAAGCGATTCTATATGTTCTATAGATTCTATATATATATATATATATATAAGGAAATTACATTTTAAGTGAATGGTACATATTTTTTTACTCCTCGTACCTCAAAATATAAAGAAAATTTAATTTCACTCCCTAATCCCACCGTTCGAAAGAAAGTAATACCTTGTACTGAAGCCTGTAAAAAAAAAAAAATTAACATTCAGATATACTTAGTAATATACTATTGATATTAATTGAAATTTAAATATATTCCAAGGTTTAATTAATTACAACATCTTTGCCAGTAATACATTCTCTTGTATTTTATTTTAAATTAATACATTGTATTAAACACATAATAAATTAAACTGTTAATAAATGATCTGAGAATATATTTTATAATAATAATAATAATTTAATAAATGATGTATTCTGTTTGATATGATTGGCCTATAATGGTGATATGGTAGCATTGGCGTTAACAAATCAAATTCTTGAATACATTAACTGGCTATATGTGTTTCATTATATAATACATGTATATTTTATTAAGTAAAAAATAAATATGCAAAATATTTTTTTATTTTTAGGTTACATCATTAAAATTAATCTTTACTTAAAAAAACACAAATAGCAGTGTGTTTATTCAGTAATATAAAAGAACAACTTTAAATTTGTTAATTGTTTTAAATTTTCGTATGTGTATTTGATTATTATAATAATGTAATACGTATATTTTAATATAATACGTATGTTACATGTCATAGTTAAAACATTCGTAAAAAACTTGTCATTAATATCTTTTCGTTTAAAAAGTTTTACTTTCTGGGATCATATCTCTAGATCTATGCTGCAAGAACAAAAAAATATGGTAATCATTCAAAAAATGAAGTCAGAATTTATTTCCACTTCTTGACATTTAATGATCCAGGTACCTCTCCCCCACTCCCACCCAAAAAAAAAAAAAAAAAAAAAAAATTGGAATATAATTTACGTAGTTGTATCTGTGTTGGCGTATTTGAATCTTAATAACGTTTGACTGGATCAACCCGATTTTTATGAAATTTTGTATAGAGACTCTTGTGTATGGGGAGATTTATTTGTAAAGATTTGGGGCTAATGTTTAACAAATTTCGCTTGTACAGTCTGTAGAATCATTTATTTAATTATATGTTACAACATAGCAGACGACTGCAATAGTATTTTTTTGTGGGGGGGATGCAAGTTTTAAGAAAATGTTCTTTGCATTGTTATTTTTTAATTGTTAACAAATGTCCCTAAGAAGAAATATAAGCTTAATTAGGTGAAATCTTGAGGTACTGAGGGTGACCTTGCTCTAAAGCTTCACATCCATGCCCTTTTAAGTGAAAATTTAATGGTGTCAATGTTTATGGAAGTATTCTGACCTAGTTTGGTCAAAATCGGTCGAGTAATTTTTCAAGATATAAGATGATTTAGAGACCAACACCGAAAACACACGCGCGCGCGCGCACACACACACACATACGTACATAAAACCATTGACATCCAGAAAATTTCCAAAGATTTATTTGTAAAGATTTGGGGCTAATGTTTCAAGGGGGTGAATAATTTTTTTTTTTGGAGGCGATTTTCTTAAAATTTTTTTACATTATTCCGTTTATGTATTAAGCTCAATACATACGTGCATGTTTATCTTACCATTTTTAAAGAAATTTTTCCCCAAAATATTCCCCTTTCCCCAAAAATCGTTAAAGTTATCATTTTATTTATTGTACATTTTTTAACCAGTTTCTTTTTTTATGTCTTCCTGTATAGAGTAATAGTGCATATAGCTTAAAAAAAAAAAAAAAAAAAAAAAAATGAGAGAATATTATTGGTTATGGGGAAACCTTTTTTTTTCTGGGAAGAAAACGCTTTCGCGTAATCCAACACCTGGACACAATATATTGATTGTAATTAAATAATATTAAAGATTTTTTAAGAATTAAAACTTAAAAACGTCATTTATACATCTTAAAAAGAAAAAGCCTTCACCTAAATTAAAACAATAAAATTACGATCAGCTTTACCGTAAAAGGCATAAATAGTTTAAATATACTACAGTAATTCAAATATTTGAATATAAAAGGACGGCTCTAAGAAATATTAAAATATAAGATTACGCTGTTTTATTATCCCCCGTTACAGTTTGTATGTTAAAGTTTGTATGCGCAATGCCGCATAACAGATAAAATCTACGAGGATGTGGTGCACTGTTAGTCGGTAGCCGCAGCGTGCACAAAAGGTTTCATCTATTGCGTCATCAGATATCCATGAGTGACCCTAGTGTGCCCTATTCGCAAACGACAAATAATAACTTCTTTTTGGCGGTTATTTCTGTACGAGGAGCTTTATCCGTAGTAAAATAGTGTTTTTAACTGGATGAAGTTTATTGTTGATGGTAGTATTTCATTTATTTTGCCAATCATCATGAACCCCCCTCGTTAGAAAACAGAAAAGATCGTTCGAAGAGACGCGATTGGTGAAAGGAGTCTGGAAACAAGCTTGCTTTGCCGCAAAATCAGTGTGCTCATTGCCTGAAATTCCTATATGGCTGGGGATCCAGCAGATACCCACAGTTGAATTACGGTGATTTATTTGCGGAATAACACACTGAATGTCACAGATAACAGAGTGTCTGGGATAAATGTCAGTAATCGACTGTAAGGCACTCATGAAGTCTGAGAAAACAAGTAAATGTCGAAATGTTGGGATAATTATATATAACACCTTCTTAATACTTCTTATTACAAAAGAAAATACTTACAATGCTGGGAAGGCCAATTATGTGTGGAGGGAACCGATGAAAATTTAAAAATATAGATGTTTTCAATTTTTTTAACCTTTTTTTGATTTATTTAAACATATAATGATAATTTTGCTATGAAACTTCACATAAATTCCACCCCTCTCCTCCCAAAAAAACTTAGATAACTTTTTTCATGTATCATTATTTTTCAACTATACATAAATAAATAACCAATGCCAGGAAAGCATTATAACTTTTGTCATCTTTTTTTTCTGTTGTATTTATAAAATTAAGTATAAGAAGTGAGATTCTGTGTATCCAATCCATACATTATTACAGTTCTTAGTCAATTAAAGAAAAATAAATCGTACAACTAGTCGCCCTTGTCATTAGTTGTCGCGTCCTTAACTGCGTGGTAGCCTTCTGCGTACTTTTGATTCCTCTGCATTTATTTGTTAATATTCGTGTTTGTTAACAGTTAATTAGGATTGGGGGATTAAGCGTTCATTAAAAATTATAAAATAGTTCTGTACTATCGATGTTACTCGTTTGAGTTTTGGACACATGAGTTCTTATTTATGAGAAAGATTTATTTAACTAGTGGATAATTAATGGTGATTAACTGGAGATTCATCATTTCATCTATTCTACTACGATTTTATACGCCATTAGTGTTTTACTTAGAGCCTGTAAAGTTTTTCTATACTATCAATTATGAAAAATTTATTATATTAGATTTTTATTGTTATATTCAATTAATTTATATTATACTAAAAAATATTTCTGTTTTTCTTTTATGGGTTAGGATTTTAAAGCTATTGAAGTTCAGTCAAATACATCAGTACTTAGTCATTTCATAATTAATTCTTAACACCTTTCCTTAATTATTTTATTGCTTTGATCTTATTCACTTATGACTGTTTTGAAGGGTTTGATTAATTCTATTGATATTTTATATAATTATAAATATTTTCTATTAGATTCAGTTATGTAGATGACAATTTTATTTTGTAAACTTTGAGGTTTTGGCAAATAATAATTTATAAATTACTCATATAATACTCGTAATCGAAAACTTTTAACAACTTAAAGTTAGTATAACTTTTGTGGACTCATTCATATGTAGGTTTTCATTTTCGACGTTTTCATTTCAAATCGGATACCTGGTGGGAATTTCTTAAACCTCTTTGCCTAATTTGAAAACGGCCTACTTTTTTCTTTTTTTTTAACCTCCGGAACCACCGTTAAGGTATATCTTCAGAGGATGAGATGAATGAATTGTTGCGTGTGTGAAAAATGCCATACCTGGCCTTGATTCGATCCCGGGACCTCCGGTTGAAAGGCAATAACAGCCTAATTAAAATGATTGAGAAACATTTTGTAATACATTTAAAATAAACAAAATAATCTGATGTTGACACTACATGACTTCTTTGTACGCCAGTTAAATTACATATACACATTTTTTTTTTAATGTAAAGTACATAAAATTTTATTTCACTAATAACTTTTGATTTTTTTTTTCATATTTTTTATTATTATTAGAAAATATAGATGCTACGATTTGCTGATGATATAGTAATTCTAGCAGGGAGAAAAAATGATTTAGAAGAAAAATTGAATAGCATGGATGAAGTCCTACGCAAGAACTACCGCATGAAAATAAACAAGAACAAAAGGAAAGTAATGAAATTTAGTGGAAATAGTGTAGATGGAACACTGAATATAAAAATAGGAAGAGAAAAGATTAGGAGGTAGAAGAATTTTTTTATTTGGGAAGTAAAATTACTAAAGATGGAGGAAGCAGGAGCGACATAAAATGCCGAATAGCACAGCCGACATGAGCTTTTAGTCAGAAATTTGCTTACATAAAAAATTAATTTAAACGTTAAGAAAATAACTTTGAAAGTATTGTTTGGAGCTTAGTTTTATATTAAAGTGAAACTTGGACGATCGGAGTACCTGAGAAGAAAAGATTAAAAGCCTTTGAAATGTGGTGCTAAAAGAGAATGTTAAAAATAAGACGGGTGGATAAAGTGACAAATGAAGAGGTGTTTCGATAAATCAATGAAAAATGAAGCATCTGGAAAAATATAGTTAAAAGAAGAGGCAGACTTATAGGCCATCCTGGAATTGTCTCTTTGATATTGGCGAGACAGATAGATGGGAAAAATTGTGCAGGCAGGCAACGTTTATGTAAAATAAATTGTTAGGAATGTAGGATGTAGGAGATATACCGAAATGAAACGACTGGCACTAGATAGAGAATCTTGGAGAGCTGCATCAAGCCGGTCAAATGACTGAAGACAAAAAAAGATTGTTTTTATTGAATTATTATTTATTGTAAAACTTTTTTACAATTAGGCTACTTACACATGAAAGCGACTGAAGTCACGCGATTGTGAGCACCAAGAATTGTATGAGGCCATACATAATCAATCGCGCAATTCGACCGGTCGCACAATAGCCGCGCGACTCGAAGTCCTAGCGGGTGTCGCGTGACCGCATACAATTCTTGGTATCTCACAATCGCGCGACTGCA
>JAAAKQ030246805.1:0-11004 GCA_010016005.3 Zanna intricata | reverse complement strand
CACATCATCCTCATTCATCCTCTGAAGTAATACCTTACGGTAGTTCCGGAGGCTAAACAGATAAAGAAAGAAAGAAGGTTTAGTGACTAAATTATGGAGACATGCAATAGGACGAGGAAGACACTGAAGGCCTTATGCAGAATAATGACCTCGCATGTTGTGCTGAGGACATCCAAAAGAAGGTTAATTATTACGTCCTCCTTGTTTTACGCAGCCCCGGTCTGTGGTGACAACGTGAATATAAGCTGATAGAGAAGCTTCAAAAGAGTCTGTTACGAGAAAATTCAGGCCCATTAATCTGTTACCGGTTCTTGGTAAACTATAGGAGAAAATGCTGACCATGGAAATAAACGTGAAGGGGGGGGGGCTGGCGGGCTCACAGTACGGTTTAGTACAAGGAAAATTCACTACTGGTGGTTTACAACACGTTATTTAATGGGCTGAAGATTGCAGATGGGAACACGGAGGACCAGGCAGATCCCTTTACTGGTCCTCCTTGATGTTCAAAACGCCTTTGGGAATGTGAAATCAAATGTGATTTTGGAGGAGCTGGAGAGGCAGAACGTCAGTAGCTACTTAAGAAGGATTATCGCGAAATTTCTGGCTGATCGGAAGTTACAGATACACTCGGAGGACGGTATGCTTGAATATCGGGCTGGAGGAGAGGTATCTCAGGGATCCTCACTGAGCCACTTCCTCTGGAATATTGGTTTTGATGAGGTTCTGCGCCTGGATCTCCCGGCTCAAGCGGATCTGCTTGCTTATACCGATGATCTTGTCGTTATGGTGAGGGGCCGGACGGAAGGTGACGTTGAAATGGTCGCAAATCAGGTGATCAGGACTATCGGTCGGTGGATGGAGGACCATGGTTCTTAGCCGGCGACTGGCGCCGGCTGGTGGGGAGGAGGAGGCTTCGCCCGATAAAAGTCCAAGTGGAGGGGTTAGAGGTTGTGACACAATCCACAGTAAAATACTTGGGAGTCTACCTTCATCAGTCGGGACTATTTAACGCCCATATTGAGCTCATATCTGAGAAGGCAGAAAAGGTTATTGGAGTATTAACCAGAGTGATGCTCCCGCACGGTGGGCCACGGGCGTCAAAACGCAGATTATTATTGGCGGGTACTACGGCAATTCTCCTTTCCGCGGTTCCTACGTGGAGGAAGGCCCTCACCGTCAAACGGAAGATACAGAGGCTGCAATCGATCCAATGGCGAGGCTGTCTGAGGATTGTCAATTGTTACCGGACGGTCTCCTCTCTGGCGGCAGGAGTGCTGGCAGGTGTTCCCCCGATTCGACTGATTACCAATCAGCGCATCCGCATATGGAACGGCGTACGTAGAGATGAGGCTGTGGTGCGTCTGTATGAGGAATGGCAAGCCATTTGGGACGCTGTGTTGGTGGCCGCCTGGACCAGACGTCTGATCCCGGTTTTGGGACCCTGGATGGGGAGGGGCCATGGGAAGGTGGATTATTACCTCTCCCACTACCTCACCGGCCATAGGGCTTTTTATCATTACCTTCATCGGTTCAAACGGCGACCTTGGCCGAACTGTTTATAGTGTGGTGAGACGGACACAGTGTAACATAGGTTTCTACGCTGTTCACGATGGACGGAAGTGAAGCAGCAGTGGGAAGTGACGGAATGTTCTCCAGAAGAATTTACGAGAACCATGCTCCGGGATTTCATTGGCTGGGAGAAGGTTCGGCAGTATGTGACTGCGGAGATTCAGGTAAAAGAAAAGGAGGATAACAAATGGGATGGCGGTTGGTCATGAGGGGGAACAGCCCTCTGCTGAGCTGCTCTTCGTTTCCCGTGTATGGAGATAGGGTGTAGTGAGGAGGCACCGGGACTCCTTTCCCTCTATGACGGGGTAGTGGGTTACTTGCGCAGTCACAAACATGGTAGAGCCAGGGAGGGAAGGGACAGCCTCCTGCTGAGTCGCCACTTGTCCTTGCTATGAGGATGGGTGGTGATGATGACGCACGGGGACTCCCGTTTTCCTTGGGCGTGAACACGAACACACACACTTCTACTCAAACAACAGGGTGTGAATGTGTGCGTGGATGGTAGTATGGATGTACTTTTTTCCTTTGTTCACAGGGTGATAGAAGTGGTGCACCACCGGGAGAACGTAAGTACACTTCTATACAGAAGTGTATACTTACTTCTCCTCTTCAGAAGTGAAGTTCCAAAATTCGTTGGACACGTCCCCCCGAGACTGTGTTGTGTTAATTGTTGTCCGGTCTCGGGGCGGAGAAGAGCGGTGAGAGAGGTTTAGTCGGTAGGGGGAAGGCTGTGGAGTCTGCTTAGTCGCTCAGCCAGGCTTCTTAGTTCGCTGAGTTTGACTAGCTGGGGGCGGTTAGCGTCCTTGGTTCGGAGTCTGACACAACCTCATGATGACCCCATGGGGAGTGCGGAAATGCATATTCCTTCGTAACTCATCGTCAAAAAGAAAAATTATAAAGAAAAACCTCACCAGACTGCAGAAAGTACATAGGGATCCCTACTGAGGGTGATATCAGCTTCTTTACTACTTCGTACGAGGTGGCATGTGTATTGGCGGGTGTCGCTACAGTGAAGCTACAGATACGAGGACAAAAAGTTTTCGAAAAATAGTTATGAAAAGTTTTAAATGTTTATGAATCCATTAAAATTGTAAAGTTGTAAAAATAAAGTATATATTTCACTGGGTGCAGAATATATTAAAAAATAAATTATACTGTTCAATATATAAGTAAGGTGAACCATAAAATGAACCACACTGTTATCATATTGATTATTTTGTTTATAAGGAATAATTCGCACTAAATCCTTCTGCTTATATTCTTCAGTATACATTATTGATAGAAAATTAATGTGTGTTGCCATATTTTGTCCCTGAAGTTAGAAATGTTTACCAATTTCATAATTCAAGATTTGTTTGATTTATTCATATTTTCTGAATTAAATAAAAATAAAAATTATTATTTATATTTTATAAAATTATTGTTCCTCTTTTGCATCTCTTTCTTCTCGCGTCATATAAGAAAGGTAAAACCGATTTTAATGAAACCTGCAAAGTGAATTATTTTATCTTTGATTGAAATCTACGGTATATGATAATAAAAAAGATTTTCCGATCCTTACTCTCTTCTAACAGAAAGTATCCTGGTATTTATTTGTTTAGGATAATATTTCAGTAAAAAATACTAAATTAAGATCAAAGAATTTGCCACACGTTACAAAATATTGAAATTTCGAAGCATTATTTCTTCTTTTATCCAAACATTTTTAAAATTGAATTGATAAAGAAACTTAAAACAGAAAAGTTGTAATTTTTTTTTCTAATTTCAGCATTGCTACTCAACAACAATGCATTCAGGGTGCGTTTTTATACAATTACAAAGAATAAAAGTTTAAAACAAGTTTCTTTTAGAGAACTTTGTTAGGAATTTCACCGTCAGGTTTTACTATATTTTGTTTAAATGTCTGCTAAATTTTAATCATATTTTTTTAGTCTCGAACGTGAAACAAAAAATAAAATCTGTAGTGTAAAATATCGGTGGAACCACTTTTAAACGATTTAGTAATTCCAGGAAATTCATGTTCAAATTTATTCAATCCAGATAGTAGCAAACTAATTAAAACAAACCTTGACATTATCTAAATCGTATATAGTTTTAAATTGAATTATAAATACTCAAGCTAACAAGTATTACACTGCCGAAAGGAGCATAGGAGAATATAAGGATATAGCGTCGAAGAATGTACTACTTATATATCCTACCTTAGTTCATACTTATGTCATTTTAATAGGAGGAGTTTGAAATACATGTCTGTATGATGAATGGAAGTACATCACACAAATACGCGCACGCGCGTACACACACATACACACAGATCATCTTTTTAACGATTGCATTACATTTTAACCAAATATAAGTTAAAAAATTCAGGTTCCTTATGAAGTAATCGAAAGCAGCATTCATATACGACTAACTGCTTTTAACTTCCTTAGTAATGAAAGTTACTGCCACTTTAGCGGTATCAATACGGTCATAGTACCATCCGGGTGCAGTGTGATAATTTATATTATCCATTATTTTTTAACCGGGCCGGGTAGAAACCCATAAACTCTAAATTGGTGGGCTCTTAACTAATGAATCTGAATCAGATTATAATTTGAAATGTGGAAAATAAAAATCCGATCACTGTGTAAGCAGATTGTAGCGTTCAGGTAGTTAAAAGTAATTAGATCATTGTAATAGAAATTTTCTTTTTGTTGTAACTAGAATATCAGTTTCACTTTCTCCACTAATATAGAAAGTATACATATTACAGGGGAAGTATTTTTATAATTTCAAGAATATATATACATTTGTATAAATTAACCTTTTTTTTTTATTAATACCTCAGGTACAAGTGTCTGTATATGAGGAAATCATAAATTTTGGTAAAGATTTCTTAGGGAATGAATAATTTGACTAATATACAAGGATGATGTATATCTGAGCGATGACCTATCTCGATAAAATTGTTCGAATGAAATTTTTTTCAAAAGCCAATCTGAAATATTTCAAATACAAAATTCAGTTTCATTCAATGATAGTTTTTATTAATACTTTTGCAATTTAAAAGTTAATCAACTTTATAAAATTTGTTTTACGTATACTTACATCTCATTTGGACAAATTTTTCAACAGGGGCATGGAGGGTAACAAAATTTAGTTACATTTCATAACTGCGAAATGAATTGCATTGGTGCTAATAAATTTTCGAAAATATCTTCTTAGAAGAGGACAGTAAAATAATGGAGTATAGTATATCAATAAAAATATCAAAAGAAGAAAGTTTTCTTCTTATTTATTTATTGCTTTTTCGATATAAATAATATTTGAAAAAGAGTTTTTTTTAGAAAACCACAGTTAACCCAATTCATTTCAAATACAAGGATTTCAATCATAGCTAGTTTTAATTTATTTATTGTAATTTAATAGTTATCGGTGTAAATGATAGTGTTAATGCTAAAATATAATGTGCTGAAAGCTTCAAAAAAAGTGGAGAAGGTTACGAATTTCAATACTGATCGTATCTCTGAACTTCGTTAACGTAAAACTTACAATTTTGTAATGTGATTTCAATATATGAGCCATACCTGCCTATATATTTAATTAAAAATATCTTCTTTATGGAATGGGAAAATTCCCTGAAGTCGAAAAGTTATGCTTTTTTCAACATGATTTCAATCAAACACACAATTAGTTTCGTACAATTATCGAAAATGTTGTTAAAATATGTGTTTTATAGGTAATTGAGTAATGAGCATTTCTTAGATAATTTCTCATTGAGTCTTACAAGATTATTAATACACATTCATCCTCCCTAGTAATTATATTACAGATATTTTATGCATGAAAATGGAAAGTTATATGTGTTACAGAGTTATTTTCTTCTTGTTTTAAACAAGGGCTATATTTTTAAAAGTTGCATTATAAAAGTTTATCTAATGATTAGAACTTCTAAATCCTCCATTTCTTCTTTCCAATAAAACGTAATATAATAGCACTTCTTTAAACATCAATATACAGCTTTGCTTACATTTAAGCTTATTTTTTTCTATACATATAAAATAAGGTTAATATAAATTTTACTGGGCTCTGTACTGATAACAATACTACAATACTACCTTTACAATAGGTTCCATTGTTAACCATCTACACTGTCAACAGACTATACAATAACTCAAAAAGGAGGAGGGAGTGAAAAAGATTCAATGGTATTTTACTTTCTGCTGGTTTAATTACTGCAGTAGATACAGATAAATAAGAAAAATTATATACGGTAACAAATTAAACCAAGTCAAACTTAAAGTAAATCAACTTTTTTCTTACTTAATTATCTTAAACAGCTTTCGTTCTTTCTAATTTTTGTCGGTGCCATATCTTTAGCTTTAGGATTATCTCAATTTTTAAACTTAAAGAGAGATATTCAATCAGTTCCACCAAAAAGAAACCTATTCAAAAGTGTAAGAGCGCTTGATATTATAATTAAACACAACTAGTTAAAAAAAATCAAGTCTGTACATATTGAATAGTACTGAAAAATATTTATTCTTCATTAAAAATCGGTAAAATTAAAATTTTCTTAAGACATTAATAAAAATCGAAAGCATTAATTTATTTTTATAGTTAAAATTGTCCTTGAATGTTAAATAATTGAAATTAAACTGGAACGAATAGCCTGCGCTCTTCTATTTACACTATCATTCTAATCTAAAAAAAAAAAAAAAAAAAAAATGATCAATAATTGCACAGAATAGATTCGATTACTTCAAAAAATATAGTCAATTTTCATAAGATATTTGAAAATATTATAACAGTAATATCTGAATTTTTTTTTTGAAGTAAATTGAAAAATTGTTGTACTGTAATATACGGTAAAAATTTATTAGAGACTCCATAAAAATATCAAAAGATATTTGCCTTATCGTTCGTAAACATACTCGTACGGAGTACTAAATGGAAATTCTAAAAATATATGTTTCTAAAATGAGTTCAGTTTGTGAAAGGAAAGGATAACTTTTCATCACCCTCTATCTCGGATAATGCACATAAAAAAATATGAAAATTGTTTGTGTTTATTCAGCAGATTATAGACAAAAGAAATTATAAATTACCATTTAGGTACGTAAAAATGGATTTTCCGACCTTTTCATAATTATTTAATGTCTTTGGTTTCTGTTGGCTTTATATTCCACTTTGTGGAAATTTATAGTTTGTGTTTTACCTAACTGCAACTTTATTAACTGAAGTTCCAGTTTTGTTCCAGTGTTTGTATTTTATAGACAGGAACTTAAGTTAATACACAGCTTATTTTACAGCAAAGGATAGGAAACAGAGTTAAATAGGTATGAAAAAGACCGTTTCACATATCAATTCACCTGATCTCCTATCACCTGAGTGCATCAAGTAAAACAAAACACAGTCAGACAAGTTTTCTTTTTGTTCTGTTTTATCTGTATTAATTGTTTAATCTGCCTAAATTAGTTATGCAGATTCCAGCACCTTTAACATACATTTATCAGGGTTCAACCACATAGCAAAACTAAAGTAGGGAAAAAAAAATTAAAGGGAAAGTAAGAGTGATGTGATAAGATGATTTCCTACTAACTCATGTTTGTACGTTAATGGGAACCTAAAATAAACGATGTGGTTTTGTCTAGCGGCAACCGGAAAAATCTAGTCGAAAAAATTTCAACCGGATAATTCATCAAAGGTTTTTTGAGGCAGTATCCATCTGCCTCTATTGCCTATAGGAGGCAATTAGGGTATCTTTACCCACGGGGGGAGGAAAAATATATCTTTGATAAACAGATAAGTATAGAAGAAGTTTTAATAAATAACAAAACTTCTTATCCTTTAAAAATTAATGCTCTCTGTCTGAGAAAAGAGTTTCTAAAGGAACTCGCTAATCCTCGCAGTTGTATAGTTTCTGAAAACTGAAAGAAAAGCTATCTACTTTCTCAATCACTGTAGAATAATTCTGATACGTAAACTTTATACATAGTTTATAAACTGTAGCATTTTTGCTTGAATATTAATAGGTTATTTTACTTGAATTTACAAGTACTGGAAATATATGGCTGTTTTGGACACCACTATAAACAAATCACCAGAGTCACAAAGCACCTAATCTTTCTTTTTAAATTAGTAAGTTCATAAATAGTAGGCTTTCAAAAAATGTTTAAACGTAATTCTTGGGAGATTTGACATTTCCATTTAATATTTTTTCATGCATTGATTTACTTTTTTTATTATCTTTTGTTAAATTAAAGTTTTTTTAAACTAGATTTTTGGTCAAGTTATACCTAATTATATTTTAAGTACTGTTTCTTTTAAGTAGGGGCATACATTTTTAAAAACAAGTATTTAAAAAGTTAAACATTACGAATCTGAAGTACACGAAAGCGTTTAAATTTTTATGGAATCATAGAAAATTATTCTCATTTGGTCCAGTTCTGTATTTTTTAAATCCAAAGAAGAATTTGAACTGCAATTTGCTAAATATTGCAGATAAATTTAGAGGAAATTACAAACGAAGTGAACAAGAAACCTTTATTTAGTTTCAAACACACTCGTATATTTGAAAGTACATTACTTCTACCAGTTAAATACAATGCTGTTCGTGGTTGTAATAATTATTGCTTGTCACTAAATCGTAGCTAATATTTTTCTTTTTAATATAATAAAGTATTTAATTATATAATGATTATACATAACGATTATAACGTTATAACGATTATACATTATTATTATAACGATTGTACATTTTTCTTTAAATTTAATGATTTATTAATGTTGTTTGCATAACTATAAAACAATATCAAGCAGTAAATGATGTCTTGTACAAGATGGAGTGAAAATTTTACTTTTACTTTTTATCAAATAAATGTGATTTTTTGTTTAAAAATCAAACAAATATTACTTCCACAAAACAAAGAATACACAAAGTTTAGGTTTTAAAAATATTTAGTTTAATTTTGTACGTACTGTAAAATTCTTCGGTTTCAAGATAAGATAAAGGACGTGCACGTAACTCGTTTATCCGCTAGTTGGTCTGAGTTGGTAGAAAATTCAGAAGTAAATTATAATTCTTCAGGTTATCATATTATTTTGTGCATTATTATTTGTATTATTTATCAAAATAAAACAAATGAATAATAAAAAAAAGTGTCAGCTTTAGATTATTTACAAGATGACATTAAATAGTGCTAACTGCCATTTATTGGTTCTGATGTAATGCCAGCTTAAAAAAAAAAGCCCGAAACTCCTACTACTACACAAGCTTCGTTTAGCGAAAATAAAGTGAATGCCTTAGTAGTAAAAGTTTTTTTTAAGTATTCTGAGGCTATTCTTAAGTATATTATTACCGATAAATATTCTATGCTAATGAAATTTCTAATATTTTAAATTTTTGATTCAAAATTTAAATCAAAATCGACAAATACAGTAACAACATATACTTTCGAACATTTTCCCGTGCAACATTTTACCGTAGAAAAGATCTGTTACAAGATAAATTCATTGACCTAAGATTATTTCCCGAGGATTAAAAAATTAATTGAAATAGGGTACTCGAAGACAAATAAGATTCATTCTGAGAAATGATCCTTTTGTTGTAGTAAAAACAACCATTAGGTATGACCGATAGCTTGTGGGACTAGTGAACTATCCCGTGCTGTAATATTATAAAACTGATTACAAGGGTCCCGATTGCTTTTAGTCTTTTGTCAAAATGTTATCCTAAACAAATTAATTCTAAATTTTTGGAAATATCTTCTTAGAAGAGGGGGAATAAAAAAGGGGGAGTATAAAAATATCAAAACTTGAAAAATTTTTCCCAACTTATTGTATATTATTATTAATTTTAATTATTATTAATTTTTTCTTTTGTTTATTATTTATGATCAAATTTCATATTAAAAATGATCTTATATTTTCGTTGGCGAATTCTTTGGCACGTAATATGTGTATGCAGTATATATTTTCCAGAATTCTATCTTTTACCAATCTTAAAATTCTTTTGTTAATAAAAAAAAAGAAGATAATTACTACCTATAATTAATTATTGCGGATTATTTTACTATTATAAATTAATTAATCCGCAGGCGTGTATATTTTTATTTTTCCGCTGGTTCTTCATAGTCTTAACAAATAAGGCTTCAAGTTGTAATTTACAACCAGTACAAAAAAAATTTAATTTCAGCGAAAAGAAAAGTCAATAAAACTCTAAGAACTACGGAGTAAAACAAGGATACAGTTTATCTCACTCATTTCTAGCTTGTCTCGTGAAAGAAAAAATAATTCATTCAGTGAAAAACTTTCAAAATAGAGTTAAAATTTAAAAAAAAAAATAATAATAATAATAAATCATTTGTTCAGATTAATGTGGTTTTATTCTTAGTTAATCGTAAAATAGTTTTTAAAAAATGTAATAATATATATTCACTAGGAAAGGAGAAATCCCCATATCTGTAAAAAAAAATTTAAAGGAAAGAATGAAACGTGCCAGAAGGGATGTAAGAATTGTATTTAGAGCAATGTAGGGGAGCATACCACACCAGGTTGAGAAATGCCGTCGCTATTAAGCCAAAAAATTACAGAATATGGGATTATTAATGAAGATATCACACATGAACAACTTTATCTCCTGGAATGTGAATTTTTACGCGGAATAAAATACAAAAAAATATGTGTAATTTTAGATGAACTCTTAGTTTTAGAACCATGCAGCTCATGTAAATGTATAACTTCATAAAACATTTTTCACGTGACTTCTTTTAAATAATTATTTTTCCTAAATTTTTTCACTTTTATAACAGCTATTTGGGACTTTAAAAGAAAACTTTGTATCTTTTACTTAGGATGTCTTTAAGACGATGTAAACTTCTTGTCTAAAAAAAAAATTGCAATAGGAGATTAAATTTTTTAATTTAAATTTCATTTAATTTTTTAAATAAAATAAAGTTATAAGTTTTAGATGTATATGTATCTATTAATAAATTCAATAATTGAATAAAGTTAACTCACAGGTAATTGAATAACGTTGTAGGCTTTACTGCAATCAAGAAGTACATGCACCTGCTATCAAGCATTCTGAAAATTGTTGTCGGAAGATACCTGCACACCTATCAGTTTAAAGATAGGAGTATATATCTCCCAAACATCTCCCTTTGCGAATCATGAGCCTTGCCGGTGGTGAAGGGACTTGCGTGCTCAGTGATATGGAGTAGCTAGACCGAAGGTGCAATCATGTCGGAGAGGTATCTCTTGAGAGTCAGACTAAGGAATGATTCCTGAAAGAGGGCAGCAGCTCTTTTAGTAGTTGTTAAGGGCGTAAGTCAGGAGGACATAGCCGGCCTCCGTGGCCGAGTGGTAGCGTCTCGGCCTTACATCCCGGAGGTCCCGGGTTCGAATCCCGGTCAGGCATGGCATTTTTCACACACGCTACAATTCATTCAT
>JAAAKQ030246794.1:0-11004 GCA_010016005.3 Zanna intricata | reverse complement strand
TTCGGTTTTAGAACCGTCAGTATAAATCTTAATATATTCATCGTAACTACTAACGATTGATAAAAATTCCTGTTGGAATTGATATTATTTACTGACTAAGCAGGAACACTGATTTTTCTGTGTGAGGTTTATTATAAAGGTCAAAGATCAGTTTTATGTAACTTAATCTGTTTAACACCATTATTATTATTTTTATTGAAATCTTAATATTAAATTAATTAATATAGTTTGTATTGCTTGTCTATTGTGCGATATACCAAGACTTTGCTGTTCTATTGTAGAAAATTAAAACAATTAAATAAATAATTGGTATTAACGGGATAAAAAACATTATTGTTATTACTAATTAGTAGCTACTTAAGCAAAGTAGTAGCCCATATATTCTAATATATGCAAGCATTATGCATGTATATTGGAGTTAACACAGTCTTTTTGTAGAATAGAAATTAAACTAATAAATGTTAATTTGAAAAAAAAAAAACAGGAAACATAATCGGGGTATTGTTAATATCTACCTCAACCGTTCACATTTGAAAAATTCTGGAACAGAAACTAAATTCCAAAATCATAAAAGGTAATTGTAACAGCAAAACCTTTTATTTATATACCTGTGGGTAAATTTGTGTTAATCAAAGGTTATCATTTTAAATATATCATTTCTACCAAAAATAACCTGGCTAATCTTAGAAAAAGTTATAAAATGGTTCTAGGTTAAACTTTAGCATAATATGAGACTTAATATTAGAATTTGTTATTTAAGAATGACTTAAATAAATCATTGTCGTTGGTTCCAACGAAGGTCTCAGATTTATTAGATTTTTATGTCAGTTCAGGTATTCCGCCTATGT
This sequence comes from Zanna intricata, assembly GCA_010016005.3. Taxonomy (NCBI): domain Eukaryota; kingdom Metazoa; phylum Arthropoda; class Insecta; order Hemiptera; family Fulgoridae; genus Zanna; species Zanna intricata. The sequence goes on along the minus strand of JAAAKQ030246794.1, from coordinate 10,156 downwards.
AAATTAGGAATAGCTTTGATTCAAGATCTGATAATTCAGCTGTTTCTCTTACCACCAAAACGATAGTGGTAATAAAGAATAAACAGCTTGTCCTAAACAATAACAGGACAGACCGGAGCTTCTATCATTGCTGGATTGAGAACAAGCAAAGTGTGTGCCTGCTCGGTTGATATAGATAACACGACGAAATTTCTTGATTGAAATCCTGCAGGAAACAACTTAGCCATCGACACTATAGAATACTCATGAAGAATAGGGAGTCACGGCCTATTCGACAGAGGTTATGGAACTTATTTCTACCTAGAGGAAACAGAAGTAGGTGGCAATATTAATGAAGGTATGAGAATAACGTCTATGAACTGGGCTGCTCGTAGAATAAAACGGCTGCTGATGATGAAAAACAAGACATTTAGAAACTTTCTTGAAAATCTCTCCCCATTGCAAAGAGATATCACTATGGAAGACCGTGAAGGACTTCAATAAACTACTACCATCGTTCCGTTCTTTGAAAACATTGGACGGGTCATGAGCTCAAAACGACAGTGAGAAAGCTTACATATTTCCAAGGCATTTTGAGAAGGTTTCCCCGTCTTTAAACATACAAGGGGTTGGTGAAGAATAAATAATTATATTCCTGAGTAGCTCAATTCCTATGAGTCTTCCTGTGAAACGTCTTTCGTCATTAGAGGTTCTGCAGTAATCAAAAGAGCTGGGAATTCTAGAAAAGCTCCCAGGTATGATTTAAAACTAATGAAACGCTTTTCATGCCTTAATTCAAGGCTATCCAGTATATAAAACATCTCTTTAATGGAATTTAGTGTATATTTATCTGTATTGTATATACACACACACACACACACACATCTTTATTTACTTATAGTTCTAACAAATTGAAAACAATTGCAGATTAAATACTGCGGAAAAAAAAATAGTAATTTATGAAATATTATTTGTGATATTTTCTTGAAAAAAATCAGTTCATTTAAACTTAAAATTTTATTTTTAAAAATCCCTAATGAGTAAATTGTAAAATTGAGCATGCTAGAAAATGTTTTTTATCACTACCTTTAGTAGTATATTCTACTTTTCTTAGCACCTTGTAATAGTATTTTTTTATAGTTATTACATGCATAAAGTACAGTTGGTAAAATTGGCAGAAGTTGGAGTTTTCAGAAAGAAAGTTCGGTATGCACTCACTTCGTATGAAAAGGATAAAGGTTTAATCTGCTTGAATGTGAACTGCATTTTTGTAGACTTAGTATGCTGGTAGACAATATAATTATATACAAGCTTTTCTTTACTGACCTAAATATACGAACATATATATGTATATACATACACACGCGCGCGCACACACACATTTACATACACATACACAGAGTGAGAGGGTCGGGGAGAAAGAGAGAGAGAGTGATGAGCATATTCTCTACGTAAAAAAGGTTGAAGTTACGTGGTACCACTTCACGTTCTCCACTAAGCCTGGTAGCATTCCATGCTTATTATTCTTGAAAATGGTTATGTCGTCTAGCAATTATATTATATCATTTGCAGTTATTTTTTTATAGAATTTTAGGTACATCTTTGAAGAAAACATGATATTATATTTAATTAAAGCGAAATATTTAATGTATTATTAGATACTCTTAGAAAAAACTGTAACTTCAAAAAGCCTGTCGCTTACCACCAGTAATTCCTGGTATAACGTACTTACATGAGTTCATTTAATATATACCACCTATTTAAATGTAATTGGTCGAAAATTACGTAAGCAAATTACTGAACACAACAGTTTATGGAGTTTTAAATGAGAGGCGACTTACATGGAAGTACACCACTACACTTTACAATCGGTAGATATATTTAAGGCAACTTTCCCCGGACAAGTATGTAATTTAAATGGTAATTGTAGGGCTAGGGAAACAATAAGCAAGGAGAAGAGCGTTAATCGAAGACGCTTTCTCCGTAGAACCCAGCAGAGCAGGGACATTTGCATTTTACCCCCTTATATCCTCTTGTTACACCGGTACTAGGTAGAAAGGTAAGTAGTAGGGGAAGGTTAGTATGAGACAGAATAAGGCGAAAGTGGAATTGCCATACCTAACTGCCAGACTAAAATCCTTCTCCTTCCCGATATCTCTCATTCACCCTCTCTATCTATCTACAACCTTAATAGAGTCAAAACACTTCAAGAACAAATTCAATCAAGTGACAAGAGTACTCTCTTAAAAATCACCCCTCCGCTTAACCACCCTTAAATCCTCCTCCTATATAATTCCTACAATCTATGTACACCATTATTCCTTCTTCTTCTGATAATTCGTAGAATTGCAAATGTGTTTAACCACTCACTTAACCACTTTTTTTTAGTAAAAAAAGGATTTGAATTCTTTATTAAATCATTATTTAAAGTTTACTTTATTTTTATAAATATTTATAGAAGATAGAAAATATTTTTTTAATTTTCTTATTTCATTTTATTAGAATTATTTTTTTAGAAAAATGTTCAAGTAATATAGTCTAACTGTAATTGTTATTAAAATTTTTCATGGTTAGGTATTTATTTCTAAATTGAAATTGAAGAAATACGATTTCAGTTTAATGTTTAATTAATCTTTTTTTCTTTACCAACCAAATTGTGTAAAATACAATTCGAAAAATTTATTAACATAAAACAATTGGAATTATATAAAAAAATAAATCTAAAAAATCAAACAAATGTTTAGGGCGCTCGTTTTAAAATAACATTGAACCAAGCGGTATTATATATAAGTATTTAGACAGTAATAGTTAGGTAGGAATATATGAATAGACTAGAATAGTTGTTAAGAGATTACCAATAAATATGAATGACGTATTAAAAAAGGGTGGAAAGCCAGTAGAATTAAATTTTTTCTGTCAAATAGTATGGGATTTCCCCTACTATCCTTCTTCTCAAATGGGGATTTTAACTTACTATATTTATTTATGTGTTATGTGGTAGTTCAGTTTGGCTAACAATATATATATATATATACTGTATATACTTTATATGTATATATACTTTATTATGTGTGTATGTGTGTGTGTGTGTGTGTGTGTGTGTGTGTGTGTGTGTGTGTGTGTGTGTGTGTGTGTGTGTGTATCTAGTTTGTAAAGCCTAGACATTTAGGGAAAACATTATGTTTGTTTTTCTTTCATTTGGTATGATAATTCATACCTCCTGACTTTCGCGCTCGCGTGTGTTTGTATGTGTATGTGCATGTGTTTATAAAAAGGCCGATCTACCTATAATTGCTTAAACTTATTCTAAAAAAGTCAAAATCTAAAAATAAATAAATAATCGTAACAAATGTAATATCAAATAGCAATTATATAATTACAATGATATATAATTATATAATAATATGTATAGTATAATAACAGTATTATAATTATATAATAATTTTCATTATATAATTGTGATAACATAAACCTTAGGAAATATTTTATGTTTTCTGTTGTAACCGAAAAGGTTTTTAAAAAACGTAATAAATAAAAATTACCTCGTAACTTTTATTTCTATTTTGATTATTATTCTTGAAACCTTAAAATACCTTCCCTTATTTTGTTGAATTAAGCTTATCTTATGACTAAGAAAAGGAATATAGATAGTTCCTTCATGAATGATGGTTGAATGAGATTGAAACTAATATTGCACTGAATCGGTTGTTTTCTAGCAGAAGAATGGGAAGGCGCCACCCCGATCTTTGCCATAGCACACACAAATTTTCCTTCTAGCTCCATAGAATACCTAATAGTAAGTCTCACCCTACCGTACCTTAGAGTATCTTGCCTTTGAGATATGTAAAATTACTTCAGTAATCTTTAGTCTTTTGCTGATTCGGCTGTCGTTACATTTCCTTTCTCTTTTGTAGGTAGAGTTTTGCTTAAACTGTTGTGTTAGATTCTACTATTAAATTACAGATTATAATTATTTCCAGATATATGAATAAATCGAAATACTCATTTCAAATACCTTTATTCAAACATTTATAATGTCATTTGTAGGATTGGAAATAATAATAACATATCTTTTCATTTATGAGATTATAATTTATGATTTAAAAAGTTTTATACTGGTAATTAGATACAATTATGAACTCATCACTAGTATTGTTTTCCGTATTCAGATATGTTACTGAAAATAGTATTTGTATTTTAAAGCATGACTAATTAGAAGTCTGAAATAAAAAAAAAGGATTAATATTTCCTCAGTTCTTCTTCTGAATTGTGCCGGAGTTGACGGTAATGTCAAGAGTTCTGATCGTCCTTTACCTTTGTATAGCTCACCGATAGCCTGAAATAAAGCATAACTAAATGATTTAATTTTAGGATGCAAGCTGCAAAAGATGAGTTCAGCAATATAACCACATAAATGGTGTTTTTTGATGACGTATCTTGACACGGTCCCGCTTACCTCTTGTCACATCCTTTCAGTGGTTTTTGGTGGACCATTGAAATAGGGTCAACAAATTCACGGGATGGTTGACTATTAAAGGATCCTTCATACTGTAAGCAAATATCGGATTCCAGCAATTAATAATTATTGTTTTTATCTTTTATTTAACACCCCCACGACAACTGGACCCGCCGTTTGACATTACTCAGTCTGCCTACCCTGTCTTTGCCGCCTTCTGGGGGTGTCTCATCGGGGTTCTCGCAGCTTCTTCGGAACGCACTGACTTCCGCCTCTGGAATGCTGATGCGTCCCTCTATGGGGAGCTACCCTTCCCGTCTTTCACCTACAAGTTTCAGGGGTGCAATTCATACCCCTTCACTTTCCCCGTCTCCTCATAACTCGAGGATCCCTTGTGTCATCATCGGGGAGTTCCGACCCATCCACTCTTTAGTGTGGACGGATCAAAAACACCCTAGAGAGAAGAGCACCCTCCCTGGTCCTAAAGTCGTCACGTTTCGACTCCAGGCGTTCAGTATTTTTTACCTCTGTTTTTCTTTTTCTTTTTTTTTACATTTATCCATCTTCCATCGTACCCTGCGTGTTCAGTGCCCTACATCACATTACCTTGACTCTGCATCATCAACCCTATCTGCCCTGATTAGAGCATCTATATTGATAGAGGATACTATGGATACCTCCTCTCACCAATCTACCTGGCATTTTTTCTATCGTCTACGATGGTAAGGGGTTCACTACTAGGCGTGGTGGAGGTGAACTATTAAATTAAAAAAAAATATTATTTCTAATTATCTCTATATTTTAACTTTATACTAAATTAATTTTTGCTGGCCTCTGTGGCGGGAGTGGTAGCGTCTCGGCCTTTCATCCGGAGGTCCTGTGTATGAATCCCGGTCGGGCATGGAATTTTTCACATACCTGCAATTCTTTCATCTCATTTTCTGATGATATACCTTACGATGGTTAAACAAAAAAAATTAATTTATTAAAATTTCAAGAAACCAAATCATTTTCGTTTTTGTCGGTGTAAATCACTCAAGAAATCGTTATAAAATAAGAAGAAAAAATGAAAATTTATCTTGCAATAAAGATGAAAAATTATCAGAGTAAAGAAATGTTTAACTTGGCCATTTTACAGTCACATTAATGCTTAAACATTGAAAATTCTGTGTCCAGTTTGTTTCTCGTACATTTATTCGTATAATAGTAGAAAAAATCTGACATATTAATTAATAATAATTTTCACAATGAATTTTAAAGCGTGTGAAAAATACTAACTCGGGAAATATATATTTCTGTGAAACACAATATCCATTAAAATACGTAATGAATAAAATAACATCCTGGTTTCGTAGGTAAATGTATTTAACATAGAAACTTTATGTATTTATTAAATTTCTTGATCGAGAGATAAAAAAAAATTTATTTCCATTTTTATTATAATATATGCTATTTATATGAAATTACATTTCATTTTTTCACCTACCTCCGCTGCGCTCTTTTAGTTTCATAAAATATAATTTTTTATGTAAGAAGCACTTCATAAATTTGTAAAATCTGAATTATATGTTAAGCATGATTTTAATGCACGCGTGCGCGCGTGTGTGTGTATTCTACTTTTAAATTTCCCCCCTCCAGTATTTATCTACGTAAATGAATACAGAATGTCGAGTATAAATTCAGGAACGTATTTTCGCGAATACTGATAAAAATTTTTATTTTACTAATCTTAACTCCTCAGTACTTCTAAATAAATTCGGAATGTTAAGCCGATTTTCGTAATGCTGTGTTTTTTCCTTGCATTATTAATACACGATGAATTCACGTGGATTAATGATTATATTGTTTTCAGAATCAGATTTAAGAATTTCAAATGTAAAAAATGATTTATTTTATTAGCAATATACATTCTTTCTGTATGTGTGTGTGTCTTGTTTATATAGGTAGCTTTAAAAATATTTCTATTTCTCTTATATAATCCCCTACATATATAACATATATACGAGTATATATGTAAGAAATTTTGGGAAATTTGGATTTTTTCTGTATCATTTGTTTTTTAACTAAATTTGTTCCTTTATTTTATAACTAAATTTTGATTGTTAATTCATGCATCAAAATAAACTGACTTTTTAATGTACACCAATAAAGGAACGTAACCTAGCATTTTTTATTTTACTTTTTAAAAAAATCTGATGAGGACAACACATTACTTCCTTGTACGCCTATTACATTACATATACACATTTTTTTTCTGTACTTCCTTTAAACTTATTTCATTTGAAAGTGAGATACGATCTTCCAATTTTTTAATAAAATGGATAGTTACACAAGTGCATTGTGGTGGATACAACATTGCATTAAATTCTTTTGTGGGTTCAGAATCAGAATTTTTTTTTTAGTTTATATATTACTTTTGTTTCACGTCGCTCAAGTAGTTGTGTGGTGAGTGTGAGAACGTGTCTGATCCATAACCATGCACACATGGATTCCGACTTCTTGTACATATATATTTTGTAACTTTTTTTAACTTAAACATATTGGCTCACTAATAATTATTAACAACTGTAAAACACTTTTGAGTTAAAAGTACATCAAATTTTATTTCACTAATAACTTCTGATTTTTTTATTTTTATTTAGTATTGAATTATTATTTATTGTAATTTTTTTCCAATTAGAGGTTACATTAAAGAGAAATTAAAAAATAAATATGTGTATATGAAGACGAATTCGAACCGATGTGCCTTTCCCTTTCAAGATTCATACCCAGAATGTTGGATTTTGGGCGTTTTTGGACACTTTTGATCCAGTCGATTGCAATCAAAAGGGAAGGTGCACAATAAAATGTTACAACAGACCTAAATCCAAAATTTCAACATCCTACGGTTAATAGTTTTTGTTGAGTTATGCGTGATACATACGTACGTAATTACAGATGTCTCGCCCAAAATAGTCAAAATGTTTATTTGGGTTAAAATCCGAAAACCTAAATTTTTTACGATCACAATACTTCCTTGTAAATGAAGTAAAAGTTCTTAAAAAAAACTTTCGCTTATTTTGTTTACTAAATTTGAATATTTATTATTTAACTGGGCCATTTTAATCTTTATTATATTGCTATAGAACATATTTTAACAGCTTCTATTTATTTACTGTTACATAAATCTATGCGTACTATAAAATATCATATTCTATTACTATTTTCAAGAATTTCTTATTAAATCGAACATTTTTGTGGTTAAAAAAATTGTCAGCGCATTATTAATATTTTATTTAGTTCATAATATTTTATAATGTTTCATTCCTTCGTAAAATAAAATCTGTAACATTATGAACGTGGATAGAAACCTTTTGAGAATCATACGTTTATTATGCTACTAAGAACCACAATTGTATTTCAATAAAAATTAAATTAAAAACTTTGCAAATTCGTAATACTTTACAGCCTATAAACGTATACTATTCAAAAAATGTTTTTGTGAAATGCTGAAGGAGATCAAAGTTAAAATCTTTGCCCTTAATTTTTTACTTATTTTTTTAAACTACTATTCCTTTTTTTCAAGAAACTACCACCTCTTCATAGTTTGTATATTCATTAACAAAGTTAGACATGTTAAGCCATTAACGCCTAGCAAGAAAAGAAAATTAGTGCCCACTATATAGGGATTTTCTATTGTGAACAAAAAGAAGGTATGAGCAAAAAGCATTATTTGAATTCCATTTTAGGCTTATTATACTGATGTAGAACATAAAGTTGGATTAGAAAGAGGATAAGGAGAAACCATTTCAGTCTTTAGTTTTCCTAGTAATTTTGGCATGAATCGTCTATTGTTTTGATAATAACTATGCCATTTTCACGAATGTTTCCCAATTTCTTGCCAGCTTGTCTGCAATAATTTAGTTTACAACACTCACATCAAGAAAGTATATCATGGATTACTAAAATAATCAAAAAAGTTTATATACTATTTTATCATTTTATTAAACATGTTATAATCCTTTATATTACACTGTTCACTAGCTTATTTCATTCTTCCTTACTTTAATATTAAGTTTTCCTTTACACAGCGTGCTCGTAAAGTCATCCACTCTTACGTTACCTGTCATTCCCTAATACAACAATATATGATATCAACTTACTTTACAGTAATTATTTGAAATGGTCCACATGAACATCAAGACATATCTGCACGCGTTTCTTCTTGTTTTTGAAGATGCTCAAAAGTTGATCACATGAACGTACTTGGTGAATCACAGATAGCAGCTAGAAGTTTCTGTAGGTTACAAGAGTGTCCTTCATTAACATTACTTTTTGCATAACTTTAGAAATAAAGGTTTGATGGAATTAAGACCAGAAGACGAGGTGGACACAAGTCTATAGGAATGATTCTATTTCCTCTTGTAGTAGCTTCACGTACTGCCTGTGTGTATGTGCAAGCGCATTGCCTTGTTGAATCCAAGAATTATTAATTTCGTCCTCGGTTAGCTCTACCTAATCTAAGAATAATTTTACAATAGCGAAATTTATTGTTTAAGTAAACAATTTATTTATTGTTTAAGTTAAATTAAATTTATTGTTTCAGTGAAAAATATTGGATCCACTAATTCTCTGGATACTGCATCCCTACTCCAATTTTCTGACATGTAGAAGAATTTCATATTCGGCATGTGGCTTGTTGGCAGAAAATAAACATGAATTCTGTGCGTGCATATGACTTGATAAATGGAACCATGCCTCGTTGCTACAGAAAAATAGTCCAAAATAACCTCTTAACTGTCTTTTAGAAAATTTTTGAAACCATTCGCAGTATTGAATTCATTTTCCACAATCTGTGGCCAGTACCTTTTAAACTGCTTTCACTTTATGTGGGATGAAACAAATGTTCTTTCGATCTGTCTTGGATGAAGCGACAACACCGATGTTTTTCTTTCGGGCCAACTTTTGCATGGACTTCTGGGAGTTATGTTGCATAGCAGCTGATGTATCTTGCAATTTTTCTTCAACGAGAACTGATGGTCTATCGCTTCACTCATGTCCTTTATCGATCCCGTTTCCTTAAAGTTCCCATTAGCTCTCTTACATATGTTGATAAGGAACCAGTGTACTTGAAAATTAAAACTGAAATCTGATATTTTCCTGTCAGCGTATTTACCTTATTCACAGAAAATATTTCTAATCAAAAGTAAAATAATTACATTTTATAAAACAACATGAAAAATAAAGACATAAAATAACTGATAATAGAATTTTATTCATCAGTAAATTTAGTAATTTACCCACTTTTATGTTACCTGTCATTCACTAATACAGCAATATATGATATCAACTTACTATAGAGTAATTATTTTAAATGGTCCACAATAACTAAATAATGTTGTCGGATGTTATCTGATGTTGTAATGTTATCTGATGTTATCAGCCTTTCATTTTATCAGATAAAATTACAAAAAAATATTTCTTTTGAAGAATTGGTTTTAATGATTTTGAAACAGTTTACAGGTTATGATAACTTCTGGAGTTTACTTAAAGAATACTGGAATAAAATTACCCACTACTAGACCACCGGGCTGGTCTAGTGGTTAACGCGACATCGCAAATCAGCTGAGAGTTCTAAGGTTCAAATCCTAGTAAAGGTACTTTTATACGGATTTAAATACTAGATCGTGGATACCGCTGTTCTTTGGTGGTTGGGTTTCAATTAACCACACTTCTCAGGAG
>JAAAKQ030246783.1:0-11004 GCA_010016005.3 Zanna intricata | reverse complement strand
GAGGATGATGTGTATGAACGTGAATGAAGTGTAGTCTTGTACAATCTCAGGTCGACCACTCTTGAGAAGTGTGGTTAGTTGAAACCCAACCACCAAAGAGGTATCCATGATCTAATATTCAAATCCTTATAAAAATAACCATCATCCTAAAAACAAAAGTTTACATGAACATCATCACTTTTGTTATAGGTAACAAAGGAAACAGCATTATCATCAACACAAAAAACTTCACAAAGAAATATATGAATTCATTTCACAAATTCACATGAAAGAACCAAAACATGATTCTACAGCCAAATATCAAAACACAATAAAACAAACTGTCTATGTATCCAAACACATGACCACTGAAAAATAGACAACATGTAAAAAAAAACAAATGAAACCTTCAGCTTCTACCCTTCAAGAAGTTTCACTTTTCATTAAGATATAGTAATTGTTCATGTTAAACTGTAGATATGCTTAGATACACAAACTTGCATGATATTCAAAAGGGGTTTGGGCACATACTCTTGATGACAACATAGCAATAAAAAATTAACACAGGCCAAAGAAAGCAAAAACTGTTCATATTTATTGAATTCTAACTTGCTGTCTATTTTAAGATAAAAAACCTTTGTAGAATGAAACAATTACATTCTTACATTCACATGAAGCGGAGTCTTCATTTACATTCATACATATCATCTATCTCAGGTCATTCATACACCACCATACAGTCTCAGGTCAACATGTCTTGAGATGTGTGGTTAATTACAAGATTTGATTTACCATTGATTGATTTGGTGGTGTAAATCTTTGGTAATTAAAGTGCATTTTATTTTTGGCTGCCCTCGTACTATCTTATTTACTATCTTTTGAGTATACACCCCCATTAGTGGATCAGTGATGTTATGTTATGATGTTTTACAGTATTGTGCATATAATTATTCCTGTTCAAATGATGTATACCACCCACTGATTAGAAATTATTGATTCTGGTGCAGTATGCTCTACTGTAATTGTGAATAACATATCTGCAGAAAAATTATCTACTGTGAACATGAAACATTTTCCCATACCAAAGCATAGTCCTCCAAACACCATTGCACTTGAGGGACTCCACTGATGTTGCTTTTCTCCTTACCGCCAAAGAATACTAGTATCCATGATCCTAGTATACAAATCCGTATAAAAGGAACTGCCTTTACTAGGATTTGAACCTTAGAACTCTTGACTTCAAAATCAGTTGATTTGTGATGATAAGTTTACCACTAGTCCAACCCAGTGGTTTGGTGTGTTAGCTGAAATGTTCTTTCACCGCAATGAAAAAAAAAAATGTTCTTGAACATTAGTAAATAATCACATAAAATAATTTATTTACATGGGTTTTATACATGACAATCTTTCTGTACAATGGAAAAATATGTCAACTCCTCACACCACACATTAAAAAACTAAAAAAACCAATATAATTTTATCTCTGAATATGTATGAAAAATATCATAAACATCTCAGGTGTCACATTCACAAAACATAAACATAGACACATATTCAAAATCTCAAAAAATAAATGACACCTTATATAACTCATCTAACTAACTCAGACAAAATAAACTTTCAGAATCATACTATACAGATTACATAATATTCCATCAAAAAGGTTACCAGGATGAAAGAAATTAATATTAGTATATTCTTAGCTAAGATAGACAAATTTAAGAGAATAGACAGAAAGAAACTCTTACACAAATTTCAGAAAAAAAAGCAGAATAAGAGAAACAAAATCAATAAATTCATAACATTCAAAGAAACATAAACAGAAAAAATTATGCACAAATTCAAAAAGCAGATTGCAATAAAACATACAGATCAAATTAAAACAACATACTTGTTATCAGGCAAAATTGTCAAAATAATCCAATTAACCTGATTACCCGCAATGCACAAAATTTTATTGTTCTGACTAATAAATACTACATAGCACACAAAAGGATGGAGCTTATTATAATTATACAAAGAGCACACAGAAGCATCTCACTTCACCCGTGGTCCACTTTACTAAATCCATTAAAAAAATGACTTGTGTACAAGAATCAACAACATAATAATTGAAATATAAATAACAGACACAACTAGGCATACTCTTAAACTATAGATACACATATAAAAATAGTAGTGGAATTGGCCGTCAGCAGTTTAATTTATAACTACTCATGGATCAAATCATAAAAAGAAACACAAAAAAACCAATTCATAACCAATATCGATCTAATGGTAGCACTGTATTCAGCAGTCTCTGAAGGAAGTTTAATTAAAATGAAAGTTGGATTAAACACAAGTAAAGCTATTAGAACTTTAATCTTGAATAAAGTATACAATAGTAAATTTTAAAAAATTCATTCTTTTATGGATGTCAAAATTCAAATGTGAAATTCCAGTTACTTAGTTGTAAAGCAATTTTTAGTTGTAAAGACTAATATCTTTCACATAAACAGAAATTCAATTTAATTAAAACTATCATCTTTCTGTAATATTAAACTTAAATGTAAAAATGTTTACTTTTCTTATTCATGTCCCTCAGTGAAGAAATTATTCAATACTAATCTTACATTACAACATATGTGTATCTCGTTAATGATGATTGTTGCAAAAGGACTGAAAGCTTCATGATGTAGATGTAAAAAACATTAGTTTGAAATAAATTTGTTTAGTTTGATATTAAACATACGAACAGTTTTTGTATTGAACATTTTTATTTACTATAATCCCTAATTAAAGATTCTGGATCTCCTATTTTTGAGAAGTTTTATCACTTAATCAAATGCTTGTAACTCAATAGACAAAAAACAATTTAATTGTGCATATTGTTTTATCTAGATATAAATGCTTTAATTTCTAATTATATTACACAATAAGAAATAAATTGTGGTATATTTACTCCAGAGTCTGAAAATATAGCAAAAATATGAAAAATAAACATCTAATACAGATCAGTCAGGGAAATAAACTTACCCTATCAGTCAATAATGCCCACCATATAATGAACTGGATGTGAAATAAATGTAATTGCAAGTTTTACTCTAATGTAAAATTTGTGAAACGAAAAAATTACCTCAACTAAACATGTGTACAAGTATAATGCAACTTCACGTAATACTTTTTTGGCCATGTGCACTTCCTAGTTGGTCTTGTGTAGACTTAGATTGTGGACTACTTTAAATTAATGTTTTTACCTGAATTAGATTGACTTAAATACAGGTGTGATCAAAAGGCAGATGATCTTGGCTCATAAAAACAAAAGTAGTTAACTTATTTAGTTCCATGATTATTACCTTCAAAGAGGACCCCTTCTGATAATACACAAATTTATCCCTGCATTGTTTCTAAAACTGGAAACATTTTTTGGACTCATTTTTATTGAGCATAATATTTCTTTTGATTTCTTCTCTGCCTTCAAATCTCTTTCTGTAAATGGAATTTAATGCTTAGGGAAGAGCCAAATATCACTGGGAACAATGTCTTCTATTTTTTTCTTTTAACTTCTGGGACAACCGTTAGGTATTTCTTCAGAGGATGGAGATGAATGATTTGTAGTGTTGTGTAAATACCATGTCTAACTGGGATTTGAATGGGAACAATATCTGGGGAGTAAGGAGCCTACTGAAGTTGTTTGATCCCATGTTTTCCCTATTTACAATTAACAACTGTAAATAAGTTGTTATGTATGATCTGGAGCATGGACAAAGTTCCTAAATTGACGCATAGGTAGTCCTCCTGCCAGATATCAAGGATTCACTGCCTTTTCAGGTATTGCCATCCTCAGTATGGAGAAGCTCGTGGTGTTAGAACTATACCTACAAAATTATGGAGAAGAAAGGATTACAGACAGAAAAGTGGTGAGTGGTAAGAAAGGATGGCCTATCCCAGCTAACCATTTTGAACACAAATAAATTAAAAATTCTTTGTTAAAAACCACTTCAAAAGCAAACTCAATTTTCAGTCATGAGACTAAATGAAAACTGGATTAATGTTGACTTTTGAATAATGATTTTACTAAATTGATTTTTTAAACTGATATACTTAGAATTAATATCAACAAACCAGTAAATGCAATATAATACATTAAACTTTTCTTTTTTTTTTGCATTATACTATTGCTAATGCAATGTATAAGAAAGATTGATAAGACAATTATCATTGCTTTCTGATAGCAGATCTAATTTTTATTAGATATATATTACATTTTATTTTTAGTGGGATTAATAATTTAATTGTTTATATCTAAATATTAATAAATAATTTCTGCAAATTTTAACTAGCACATTTATAGAAGGTAGGAAGGAAAGTAGATAAAATAAAGATAACAAAATTAAAATCTATCAATTTCTCTAATAGTACAGTGATAGCAAGAACAAGTTATTAAGTAGAACAATTTGTTGAAAATTTAAAAATTGTTTTAAAATAACCTAAAAAACAAAAATATGCAGCAGTCAAATGATAAAGAAAATGAAATTAAAAGTTCATTAGAAAGTAGGGGAGTTAACTCAGAGAATGAAACTGGGTCTAAAGATAATACAAAGGAAATAAAAAACAAAAAAAGTATATACTTTTCAGTAGAAAGAAACACTGGAGAAGCAGTACATGAAGATGACAATAAACATGAAGATTTATTAAATAACAAAGACCCAAATGATGAAGATTACACCAATAAAACTGTGGATAAATCAGGTGAAAAAGAATTGTCAGAGCAAACAGATGTAGGAATTTGTAATAGTATCAAAGAAGAAAACTTATCTGAACTTAATAAATCATATAATAGATCAGTATTCTGTAGTTGGACATGTGGTATATCCAGTCCATTTAATCAGAGGAATTTTGCAGTAAAAATAATTCTAGCTGGAGACTTAAATGTTGGTAAGTAATAACATGGTACTCGGTAATAAAAAAAAAAATCATTGAACAACATGAACTGTGTTAACATTTGAAATTTTTATTATTAAAAGACTTGTTTTTAAATTAATTTAACTTTTCTTTCTTCAAAGGCTGTTAAAGCCAATTATGAGTTCATTTTTCAGTAGAATATCTAGAATTTCAATGGTGCTGGTACCACTAATAATGTGATTAACCATGATTGAAAGGGTACCATGAGCAGTGCTATTTGATATTTATATAGGAAGGAATCAATGTATAATGATTCAGAATTTTGGAAAATAAAATCCCATTAATATGAAAGTAAGTTGTTAATAATCAGTCATAGAAAACTGGGGTTCTGCACATCCTAAGTGCAGACCTGATTATTATTATTTTTATTAGAAATCAGCCTAAAGTGAATGGAATAGCTACTCCTTTTGTGTAACTAAAATTGACAAAATATAAAGCAAAATTTCTTAAAAATGATTTGTACAATCCTGATAAAATGTTATTATAGCTATCTCTCTTTTCATACTTTTAGAAATTACTCTCATAAAATTAAGGAAAAAATTCCTTTTGTAAATTAAAAGCAATTAATTTTAAACAGCTGCTAAAATTGATGACAGGGTATCACTTTTTTGTATTCATCACATACGAGTATGGTTTGAAAATTTTGTAACATGAAAAATCCAAGGCTAATGAGAAATCAAATTCAAGAACTACTATACAGTCCTTCTTGGCTAGAGGAGTGAATGATAAAAATTATAGCTGCTAAATCAATGGAAATATGTGTATATAAAAATATATTGAACTTATTTTGTGTGCATTCAAAATATTATTTTTGTAAAAGTTAATGTTACATTGTTTGTATGAGTTGAGTTTATGATTTTTATGTTTTATGAATAAGATTAATATCTTTGTACATAAAAATATTTACACACACACACATGCGCGTATGGATATATATGCTAGTAATATAATGTTTGGTATTGTGCTAGTATTATTACATATGCTAGTATGGTATTATGTTCCCTTACATGACAAAATGGAGGGGTGATTATTGAATTTTCTTTACATTTTGAAGTATAAGGAGTATGAAAATACATTCACTTAAAATGTAGTTTCCTTATGTATTATATTATATGTAGGCCTGCCAATTTGTGGCTCAAAAATCTCAAAAACTACTACATCAACTTCACTGAAATTTAAATATGCTATAGTAGTTTATCTGAAATTGTGCATCTGAAAATTTGATGAAGAATGGTTAAGTGTTCTTCAGTTATGCACAATCTAAGGCCAACAACAGTAACATCACTTAAATATGAGGTTATGTTGACTTTCTGTTTATGTATTTTTTACTTGCACTTCTGTAGTGTGTCACAGTGATGAGTGAATTGAAACTAGATGCTGGTATGCTGGGTCTTGGTATGTTAATCAAACGTAGGTGTCTGAAAATCAATGCATTTCTGACTGCAAAATAGTATGGATGTTCGAATATTAAAAGTCTGTCTTCTTGCACAGAACTGTGCAAGAGTTTTTTTACTCTTCTGGAAAATTAATCATATTTTTCCAGAATAACTATTAAGAACAGTACTATTCATAACAGTCCTTCAGGAGTATTCTTCATAACATAACTTCTTCAAAACATAACATAACTTCTTCAGGAGTACTATTCATTACACTCCTGTTCTGAATTGCACAGTATTTATACAAAAAAAAAAAAATTTGGAAGCATTATATCATAAAAAAAGCGAATTGTTTCTAAATCTGTTTTTTAAAAAAAACAAAGATTCGGTAATGTAACATCAGCTTGGTTTTCTAATCATTGAGAAAATCATAGGCTTTAATTTTAACTATTACACCAATTAAATTATTTTTTCTCCTGAGTTGTGCATAAGGCACAATGAATATAAAACTTGTTACTAGTCACCTGAAAAATATTTACTTCATACATGCTAAAAAATATTACCAGTTACTAACTGGTATATTATTTTGTGGCTAGAAATTTTAAATTGTAATTGGTTTATTTAAACAATTACAGAATTATTGGTTTATTTCATGGTTAATTGCTTTGGTCTATATTTCATATTGTTTATTTATTTTTCAAGGTTTTGAATTTGTGCTAATACAATAGACATTTTTTTCAACTGGTTTTTCCAGATAACATCATATTTGGAATAAAATCAGTTTCTCCTTCTATCTGTATTATAATATTAAGCAATCATTTTTATGAATATTTACATCTTCCATTATCATCAAATGGTATTTTATTACTGAATAATATTAAAATGTATAATGTATCCAAATAAAGGAACCTTTTAGGAAATTAATTTTCTCAAATACTTATTTACTGAATAAACCATAAATAAAATTTTTATAGTATAAAAAAGCAATTTTTCAAGTTATTAACCAAAAAAATACTTATGTACACATTATTTGTGTAGGTTAAATGTGGATAAAGAAAATCTAGGATTTTTTAATTAGTTTATTTTTAAATAGTAATAACTAAGTGATTTTGTTTCTATTAAAGAATTTTTTTTATTAATTTAACTATAAATAAATTATTTAGAAAATCTTTTTGATGGTAGTAATTTAATAAAAATCATAACAAAATTATAATGAACTCCCTAATCATAGGCTAAGTTTCATTTTGGATAAGCAATTCTTATTCAAGTAATTTGAGTTTTAGTTGCAGTGTTCATTATTTTTGAGAAATGAATGACTTTTTTTCAATAACTTCATAAATAACTTTTCTACACACAGAAAAATTTAATTTTTAATTTACTGAATATTATTTTTTTAATCTTTTAAAACATTATTTTATCATATGATAAAAACTTTAGTTTGACAATATTAATGATTTCAATAACTAGTCATATATTTTATTTATTCAATGTTCAATCTACTGATCATTAGATCTCTGGCATTCCAGTACATGTTCCATCAGATATGTTTCCATTGTCAATAAGTTTTTTAAATGCTTTAAATGTCCCCAATTCATAACAAAATCTTCACTTCTACAAATAATACACACAGGAGATGCAAGGATTTTCATATTGAAAATATGTTCTGCAAGGCAGTTGTGACTTACAGTCATACTGAAGACTGCCACAGATTTTCTTTGAGGATTGTCAGGAATTGTATTTTCATTATTAATTAGAGGTGTATACTGTCTATTTTCCAAGTTGTTAGATAATTCAGAAACTTTCATTTAAACCTTCAGTTTATTACATTTTTAATGGAGTGGTAAGTCAATGTTTTAGTCATCATTATTCAGGTTCCTCGCTTTGTCCACAAGTCAGCTTTCTCATTTTCTTCAATTCCAGTCTGAGATAGTAGCCTCTGAAAGATAACTGACACATTAACTTCACCTAATCTACCAACAGTCTACCTAATTTCAGATATTTTTGATATTATTAGGAGATCAACGAGATCTCTTGGAGGGCAGATTTAGAATCAAAACTAAATACTACTTTCTTGGGAATTTAAGATCTGGCCAACAATTGTTTGAAAGTGTTGTTAATTGCCTCCAGCTCTCTATCAAAATGAGTTTGCTGTTGTCATATAATAAGATAAATAATATAAAAAAATAAAAACTGAAAAGAGAACCATAGATACCAATTCTAACGCATATTACTTAATTAGCTCATGATAGCAGATCTTGATCATAATAACCAATTGTATAACTTGCTGTTTTGGAGCAACCAAAGCTTGTTATGTGGCTTGATGCTGTCAGAGGCCAGTTTGTGGTCCTGATCACCTTTATTAGGAAATTTTTACATTTTTAAAAATTATTTACAATTTTATTTTATTTAATTCAATCATTTCCAAAAATGACACAGCAAATATCAAGAATAACACTCTTTCTTTACCAAGCTTATTACGGAAATAAATGAAGTTTCCAGTTTTATCTTAGCTAACTTATTTTCTCTCAACTAAATGTATTGTACGTCAACATGCCAAGCACACCAAAATGAAGTTGATGTTCACTCTACAAGTCCCACCTTCACTCTGTTCTTCACAGTATAAATGGTTGTTTGAGAGGACATCAAAAATATTGGAAAATGCAACAACTACGCCTCCACCACCTCAGGTGTTTTACTTGAAACATAGCCATAATAAAGAGGAAAGCTAGTATAAACAAAGAATTAATTTAACTCTTTATTTATATTGCCTTAATAAAAACTCAAATAATTGCTTTTGTCATTAAAACAATGGAAGTAGTGTGATAAAACAAGATTTTAAAAATAGTTTTAAACTGTAATTTTATTCTTATAAAAACTGATATACTAGACTTAAACTTATGTATAAGAGTATAACATTTATTAAGATGTTTAATTTCAGCTGTTAAAATGTGTCATGCTTGAACTTTTTAGACAATTTTTAGACATTATCATTGCTTATTTTTCTTTATATCTGTTATTATATTCAATATTAATTAAATTTCACCTCAGTTTATATTTCATTTTATCATCATCACCATTACTATTATTACCTTAATATATTTTTTTAGAAAATTCACTTCTATTAATTTACTTTCTGGTTTTACACATTTCTGAATTTTGTATTTGTATGATGAAGTTAGGTAAATTATTATTTTACATATTATTTCATGTTTCTTACTGTTTATTTATTGGATCTATTAACAAATAATCTTTATGCATATTAAATATTTAAAAAAATGTATTTTCTCAGCTTCTTTCTAAAGTTTAACTCAGATTCTGTAAACTTGTCAGTTGTGTATCAAAATTAAAAACCATCCCTGCTACATAACATCCTCCTCCTTTAAATGCAGTTTGCTATGCAGATCATTTATGAGGTATTTTACTGAACAATTAGGAAAATGTATGGCATTAGGAAGAAGTAGATTTGAAAACAATTGTGCACTTTAAAATCACAATTTTTATTAAAAACAGTACCAAAGAAAACAAGTTCATTAACTGATGTATTTGTTTTTATTTCAAGACAATATTGTTTCACAATACGATGTAAGCCTACTGACATAATGTGTACTACTGCTATTGGTCTTATCCAGAACAGATCTGGAATTATCAAAACAATTTGCTAACTGTGCCTTAAAAACTAATTACCATAGGGTTCATTTAATAAATCCAGTTAAAAATAAGTAATCATTTAAATAGATTTAATTTAGTATCTTATAACAAAAACAGAGTTAATACTAACCAGTCAGATTAGACAAAGATAATTACTAAATGAAAATGTAGCAGTTAAAAAGAAACACTGTAGTACCACTCTTCCATGATCTTGATTTACAAAAGATAAGATAGGCTTGCTCCAACTGCAGAAGAGTGATTTGTATTTTTCATTGCATAAATTGCCTTATTTTGTGAAAGTTAACTGTTGTTAAATATTATCTGTAGCTTTTTCTAAACGTGAGGTATAAAATTTTATACTCATAGAAATGTTATATGCAGAAGCCTAAAAAAAACTGCCCATGACAATGCTGAAAGAAGTTTTTCTCTGAGAAGAGAAAAATAATCTTAATCTGTAATTAATCTTATCTTAATCTGAGATTAAGATAAATAAAAAAAATGATATATTGTCAACCAAATAAAACTAAATTTAAAAATTCAGCACCAATTAAGTATTAAATGTAGTTTAGTTTGGCTTTAAATCTTTTTTTCCTTAATAAACCAGTTTTAAAGAATATTAACTAATTTTTTAATTTTTTCAGGTAAAAGTGCATTAGTAGAAAGATATATACACAGTAAGTATGAAAAAATAAAACAGATTATGAATTAGTGAAGACTTAAGGTAAAAAAAAAAAATTATTCTGTACAAATACTAATTGTTTTATAAATAAATTGTGAAGTTATAAGAAATAATATGTGTAAAAAAAAAAATCATCTAATAATATCCTTACTATTGAAAAAATTAAAGGAATGTAAGAAATAATAAGAAAAGTACATAAAATTTACCAGGTAGTAAAGCAATAGTCAGTAAATACAAGCTGAGACTGATAAGCATCCCAACCCCCATAGGGAAAGACACCCACCAAGTGACGATTCTAGTCGCCACACCACCCCTCCCATTCCTAGCCCTGAGGGGCTTTACTGGGAGTTGTCTTATTGACCTTCGTACTGATTACAT
>JAAAKQ030246772.1:0-11005 GCA_010016005.3 Zanna intricata | reverse complement strand
TCTTTGGTGGTTGGGTTTCAATTAACCACACTTCTCAGGAGTGGTCGACCTGAGGTTGTACAAGGCTACACTTCATTTGGATTCATACACATCATCTTCATTCATCCTCTGAAGTAATACCTTACGGTAGTTCCAGAGGCTAAACAAATAAAGAGTGGGAGGTTTAGTCGTTATGGGGAAGGCTATGGAGTCTGCTTAGTCGCTTAGCCAGGCTTTTTAGTTCGCTAGGTTTGACTAGCTGGGGGCGGTCCCTGCTAATCACTTGTCTAGCTGGGACTTCCTGGTTCGGAGTCCGACATAACCCCATGGGGAGTGCGAAAATGCATTCCTTCGCAACTCATCGTCAAGAAAAAAAAAAGAAGAAAAAAGTCTCCAGTTATATTATGTAATCGGAACTTTATGATCTATTCTGTACAACGGTTTAATTTAACTAACTGGGTGTCAGAAGCATCGGTTCACACTTTATCTTTAATTAAAATTCATGTCATACTGGCTAAAGCCATAAATTTACGTGATGTATCTATGATATCGTGTCATGTGTACGTACATAGAGTTTATTTACAGTTACAATTTTTTTTTCTTTTTGTTAGACAAATACAATTTTTTTTAAAATAAATAATTTGTTTGAATGATAAAAAAATTAACTTTAATTATAAAAATTAAAACTCAAAAAATATCCGAAGATTAAAGACATTACAACTTCATTTATCTTATACATTTTTAATTAAAACTAAATATGACATTGCAGTCCAGGAGGTATCTGTTTCGGGTTGGACTTTTACTACACGATAGAAATTTTTCTTTTGATGCCTACGGAATACCATCAGAAGTGATTAATTCGTAATACGCCTGTTGAAAAAAGTGCTTTAAATTTTATTAAACAAAATGTAAAAAAACCGCAAAATTATATATTTTTTTCTCTCCTAGACAATTTTTATAGAAATTCCAAAACTGGTCACTTAAAAGAAAAGATCGAGAGAGAGAAAAATTTTCTTATAAAATTTTACACACAATATCATCCGTTGTAAACCGAAAAATACGCTTAAATAGCAATAGCTATAAAAAAAAACTCTGATGTGGACATCACATGACTTCCTTTTACGCGTATTAAATTACACATACATATTTTTTGCTGCACTTCATTTAAACTTATTTTGAATGTGAGAGACGATCCTACGATTCGTTAGTAGAGTGAGTAGTTGCACGATTGCTAAAATATTAATTTTTATTAAATTCAAATATTTATTCGATTATTAATTCAACAATCTAACCTGAAACATTAGGATAGAGTGAAAGTCCCTTTATTACTCTTTAAATAAATGCAAGTCAGACACACTAAGATCGTGCTCAATGTTTTAAAAGTAATCGAATCCAACTTATTTTAATTCTGAAAGAAAATAACTATAGTGACCTTTTTCTACAAAAAGTTAAACCTGTATAAGGCATCTAAGATCCACTTTATCCATATCCTAAGCTCTATAATATTATAATATATATATTCTATATATAAATATCAATATATTCTAAGATCCATATATGTAGCTAACAAGGGGAAGGCACGGGGCTTCGGGGCATCGATTTGAACCATATTGCGTGGGTGAATAGTACATTATTTACGTTTCTTTGTCACAAAATACTACGACACAATATTCAATTATATTTAAGAAAAATGACCCGAAAAATTTCCTTAGCATTTTATATTCGTTTATATATTAATTTTGTTCCACGTCACTCAAGTAGATAAGTCATGTAAGCGACACATTTATGTGTCGGATCCGTAACCGTGCACACATCGGTTGGAATCCGACTTTATATATACATTTTTCAACTTTTTTTTTTATTATTTAAATATACCGATTTATTACTAATTATTAACCTCTGATTGTATAATTTTTTTCATTAAATTGAAAAGTATATAAAACTTTATTTCATTAATAACTTCCGATTTTTTTCATTTTTTTTATTGTCATTGAACTATTACTTTTTATTTCTTTTTTTACCATCAGAAGTTAATAATTATTAATAAATCAATATATTTAAATTAAAAACAAGGAAATGATTCGAACCGATGTTACCTCTGTAAGATCCAAATATTTCATAATTAAACGTTTATCTGGCTATAACTCTAGGGCCAGTGAAAATAAGTACCACTTATGATAATCGTTGAAAAGCTCTCAACGAGAACTTTTTACTGCAGTTAAGAAAAACTAGAAAATCTAAATGTTTTGAATTTTGGGCATTTTTATCCATTTTTGACCCAATCGCTTGAAATCAAAAGGGGAGGTGCACAAATTAGATATTATAAAAGTCATATATACAAGATTTCAATATCCTACGACTAATCGTTTTGAGTTTGCAAGATACATACGTACGTATAGACGTCACGCCAACAATAATCAAAATGCATTTAGAGATGGTCAAAATTGATATTTCCGTTGAAATCTGAAAACCGAAATCTTTCGCGATTACAATACTTCCTTTACTTTGTACAAGGATATAAAAAACAAGATTTTTTGGAAATTTTTACGAGTATTTATATTACACATAGGATTTCCAAATTTTACCTCAAAAAACTTTGATGTGATAAAGCAACACGCCAAATTTTAACAAAATGGGTAATAATTTTGCAATTCAGATTTTTAAAAAAATGCGATTTTTCCAAATTGTGTAGAGCCTGAAAATACTTGAAATATTTGTCTCTAAATACTTGAAAATTTAATTTCATAAACATAAATGAACTCTAACTTTCAAATACATTACGAACAATTTAAATCGGTTGATTAGGAGAGCTAAGGGAATTTTTAAAACACCGATTCCGGGTAAAATTTAATAAGAAAACATTTTTCTCTGTCGATCTTTTCTCCAAAATGAACAGTTATCGTGTGTTATCTAGGAAAATAGGAGAAAAAAATGGATATTTTTGCAATTTTTTTACATTTTATTTAATAAAAATTTAAGCAAACAGTTCTTAACTGGCGCATAACGAATTTATCGTTTCTTATGATATTCCGGAGGCATTAAAAGAAATATTTCATCATATAGAAAAACTCCAAATATGTCCATTTTAGAACAGATACCGCCTGGACTATTGGATTTTCTATATCTATTGTTTTCTTTATACCAAAGAAATCAACATTTATAATAACGATAAACGTTGTCAAAACAAGCAGATATACGTTAAACTATAGTTATCGATAGTATCAACTTAATATGAATACATTTTAATTATCACTTGAATTGTTACATCGGAAAGCA
The DNA here is from genome assembly GCA_010016005.3 of Zanna intricata. NCBI lineage: Eukaryota > Metazoa > Arthropoda > Insecta > Hemiptera > Fulgoridae > Zanna > Zanna intricata. The sequence goes on along the minus strand of JAAAKQ030246772.1, from coordinate 7,750 downwards.
ATCGATACAGTGTATCTTAAGTAGAACAACAATTGTTGTATTTGTATGAATAAATTTACACACTAATTAATCAATCAAAACACACCTTCACACTAAGGTTAGTTAATTAATGAATTCTCTGTTGAAATGATCTTGTTATATCAAACATAGACTCAACGGCACGAGAGTCAACAACGCAAGATATGAGATGTTTTGTATCATACATCCGTATTTTGTATATAAAGCTAATGCATGTTTATCCATACACAAGTATATAATACGAGTGATGTCAAAAATAATAATTATATGTTTACGTGTCACTGTGTCGAAAAATCTGTTGTAGTTTTCTGCAATGTTGTGATAACATAGATGCGCAGTAGAATTAAACATATGAATAATATTTAATGTGTACAAAAAAGGTAACTCGATCTGGCTGGGTCTTGAACTCAATAGCCCGGTCAACTCGGTATCTGGTGCGCTAAGCTACACCAGTCTGCCGAATGTATAAGCGAAATTTGTTCATGTAAGTTGAAAAAATGCATTATTTCAGTTAGTGCCGACCGTCGCCGCTAGTACCAGTACACCCGTGTCAATGAAATACGATGTACGCGCGCTTTTTAGTTAGAATCATTAAAGTAAATAGACGAAAAATATTATATTTAAGTAAAATGATAAATATTTTAAATTAAGCTGTGTGTCTATGTGTGCGAAAGCCATGCATAGAAACCACCCATAGCTGTAGGACGGTCTTGCGGCTAAAGCCGCACTCAAGGAAAATCCTACAACTGTGTTGTCAGCTTATATATATATATATATATATACATATATTTAGTAGTGGTGGAGATTTTCCGGTTGAAGCACAAACTTTTACTGAATAGTGAACTTCGATTATCTATCATTGTGTTAGCTGTGTTTAAACTAAATGATTGGAATCAGTCAAATAAAATAACATTATAAAAATAATGAAATTAAATTTACGTTAAATAAAATAAAGTAATATTACATAAATTTTAATAAAATTCTGTTAATAATAATTGATTTCCCATAGGGACTGCGTGTGAGGCTAGAGTGTTGAGGTTTGCGAGCATCTTGTGGAAAGCTTGACAAATCATCACAATCAACTAGTAACAAGCTGGGCGGCGCTGGGGAGTCAGTTTAATGGGTGCAATGTAGTGCACTTATAATAACTCAACACATTGGAGACGAAGCTCTTCGAAAATTTCATTAACGTCCATCTCAAGAAGATCCCGCAAAAAATTATTCCTCGGCTATTATTCAAGGTTGACACACTCCGCACTTTCACTTATACCGTCCATGTCGGTTAGACGTAAGAGCGACCGACTTTGCTCACCACTGAAAGTCTCCATTAGTATTGTTCCGTTTCTCAGTTTTTTTATATTCTTGGGGGAACCGCTTGAACCAGCTACTATCTTATTCATCAGGAAAGGTTTGACCTTATAATAGAATCACCTTTCTGATTATTCCGTAAAACTACAAATCTAAAATCTGCGTATTGCAAGTGTAATTTATCACCCTTGAAATTTTTACCTCAGGATACTTATCGTCATCGGACAATGCCGATCGTGATCTTTTCACAAAACATGTATCAGTGGTTTTTACAAATGAACCACCAACCATCGTAAAACTTATTTGTGGACTTGACATTTTGGTCCTACGAGTACCGGCGATATAAAGGACTACTCCAGCAGGGCGTACGCGTAGTGGAACTAGAGCAAAAAAAACTGAGTTCGCCCAGGTGCCCAGAGAACATCGTTCAAGACTTACTGCATAGAGCTATTTACCCGTCGGCACGATAGTTTGGTTCACCGTTGTACCTTGGTTCACAGTTGTGTTTCGTAAGGTGTCGCAACATCACCGAGTGTATGTATAAGAAGAAATAGTGTAGAGTATTGTTGTGTTGTGTAAGGCTGTATTTTGTAAATTGTGTAGTGTTCTTGATGTAGTAAATGTGTATAATGTGAAGCGTTCTGCAGCTCAGTGTGTAGCGGAAAGAAAAGCTATAGAGTCTAGGCAGTGGGGACGTCAACCCCCAAAGTTTTAAAGAATAAGAATCCCCGTCGGGGAACATAAATAGAGGTTACATGAATATAAATACAGAGTGTCCTACGAAAAATCAAAGAAACTTTCAGGACATGTTCTACTGGTGAATATAATGAAAAAGGTTCAAATAAACATAGATATCTCTCTCTTTATCTGTTTAGCCTCCGGAACTACCGTAAGGAATTACCTCAGAGGATGAATGAATGATGATGTGTATGAATGTGAATGAGGTGTAGTCTTGTACAATCTCAGGTTGACCACTCTTGAGAAGTGTGGTTAATTGAAACCCAACCACCAAAGAACACCGGTATCCACGATATAGTATTCAAATCCGTATAAAATCTTTTTCTTTACTAGGATTTGAACCTTAGAACTCTCGACTTCGAATAAACATAGGTCTGGTAACTCTTTATTTTCTAGTTACGACTAAAGAAATACTTCGACGAGATTTCAGCTCTTCTAAAATAAAGAATCTCTTTTGTAATTTTATAAACCGGTTTCCTATGTAATTTGAGCTAGGAAATAGGATAAAACTGATCGCAGAAATGTAACTTCAGGAATTTTTAAGATATCCGAAGATAATCACAAAGTTAGTAGTCGAAAAACAAGTTTTTTGTTGGTTTTGTAGTACAATATCTTTTTAAAATGACTAATAAATATTGAAGATTTGCTAAAAAATAACACTTTAATGTATATTTACTTTAATTAAATTAATTTGTAAAATGTAAAAAAAACTTTTAAAAATCGGTTTTTTTATTGAAGCAAAACGACGAAACAGCTGCAGACAACATTCTTGCGGGTCTAGACAAGGTGACCGAAACATACAATTATGAATTGGTTAAAATAAACGTACAGGACCATCTGCTAGGCGTTGTCAAGAAGACGGCGGAGTACTGGGCTAGACGCAGCAACCGTGATGTTGTGGTATACTCCACAGACAACAAGCAGAAGCAGGCCCCAACCCTGAAGGCCACAACCGTAGTGCTGCGACAGCTGGGCGCATCATACGCGGACCTGCTGAAAACAGTCAAAACCACCATCGGAAGCGACCTGGTTGACAGCATACTCTCGGTCAGGAAGGGGAAAGATAATGTGGTAGAGGTCGGGGTGAAGGAGAAGGGTTCCATCGATACCAAGCCTAAAGCAACGGATACAGGCTGCCGCACCGGATGTAAAGATGCTGACAAAAGCAAGCGACGAAACCCGCAGTTTTCCACATCAAGGACTGGGATTCAGAGGTCACAAAGGAGGAGGTCATGATGGCCGTTACAAAGGCGCTGGGCCAGGAAACTGAGATGAAAGTCTCATCTCAGCTGGTGGCAGTAAGTAGAATGCCACCATCATTCTGCGTACCAACGATGCCCAGAGGCTAGTCGCCAAGGCCGCACCCTTGTTGGCTGGTAATCATGCAGGGCGGAAATCAGGAAGCAGGATAAGTCATGTTTCAAATGCTGGGGTAATGGCCATGTTGCGGCCATATGCAAAGGACCAGATCGATCCGGTTGTTGCTACAACTGCTGAGGGCGACCTGTACTGCCCCGACGAAGTGCCTTAACTGTGGAAAGGGGTACTGAACCAGAAGCATTAACTGTACTACATAATGATACAGTTCCTGCAAATCAACATCAACCGGAGCCGTGCAGTGCAGGACCTCACGTGGGGTGTGGTATTCGACAATAACATCGACGTAATTATAATGTCTGAACCCAACTAGAGACTCAAATCTTCGGGAGACTGGTTGGTGGATGACGGGAAGGATACAGCGATAAGCTTAGTGTCGGGAGATATCTCGGTTGAAGGAAAAACTATCGGAGAGGGCTTTGTGGCTGCAGAGTTGACGTACTTCGTAGTCATTAGCGCTTACGACTCCCCTAATTGTAGAATGGAGGATTTTCTGGATTTCCTGGCAAGGCTGGAAGAATGTGTAAGAAGCTACAGGAAACCGGTCATACTGGTCGGTGACTTTAATGCTGAATGTCATGAATTGGCAGGAAGGAGGTCCACAGTTAGGGGCTATGAATTAGCTGCCCTGCTGTCATCACAAGATCTAGTAGTCATGAACACCCCGATGGTACCCACATATGTAGGAAGCGGCGAGAGCTCGATACTGGACATCACAGCCGCCTCGAAATGCATTGCTGGAAGAGTTACTAATGGGAAGGTACTGCAGGAAGAGCTCGGCAGCAATCATCTGCCCGTAGAGTTCTCCATCGTCACAGATCTGGTGAGGCCTTCCCCGATGGCAGCCCAGTGACTCCATGGCCACGCGAATCTTTGATCATGTGGCGTAGTTGATGGGGGCAGAGCAGACGCCCATGTCGGATCCCCTGATGGCCGCCCTCTTGGAGAAGCGCCGGATGGAGTCCAGTAGAAGAAACATGCAAAGGAAGAAAGTCTACTAGTGGTCCGGTAGGATCGCCATTCCGAGGACAGAAACAATGAGAAAGCGGAGAGCCATGATGAGCGCCTGCAGAAGAGGAGCGTACAACCTGGCTGACCTTGAAGCTGACTTCAAAGCAACCAGGAAGTCCCTCAAGGCTGAAATTTTATCTCCCAAAAAGACAGCATGGGAAAATCTAATCTCCAGCATGGGAGCTCCAATATTTACCATTGAGGAGCTACAGTTGGCGATTGCCAGGGCAAAGATGAACAAGAGCCTACGGTGTCCCTGGTTTGATGGTGCGCAACCTAGCTGACCGTCATCCCTACCTGGTCCATGACGTTCTCAACGAGGCCTTATGGACAGCAGTTTTCCCGTAATGCTGGAAGCAAGGCCGATTGGTGTAATTACCTAAAGGAATACAGAATGGCGAGATGAAGTTCAGACCCCTGTGCCTCATCAACACGATGGGTAAAATCTACGAGTGTATGCTTGCCGAAAGGATTCAACTAGAACTGGATGCCACAGGAGGACTCTCGGCAAGTCAATATGGCTTCCAGAAGAGTAGATCGGCAGTAGACGCCAAAAAACACGTCAAAGACTGGGCCACACTCACAGCTGCGGGCACAAGGTGAACCAGACAGATACCACTGCTGGTTCTTCTGGACGTCAAGAACGCTCTCAACGGCGTCCCCTGGAGAGTAATACTTCGAATTTTATCACCCAGGGGAGTGAGTATATATCTCCCGGCGGCAATAAACAATTATCTACACAACAGGGCCTTAACCACTGATACAGAAGAGGGCCCTGATGAATTCTACATGTATGGAGGCGTACCGCAGGACTCGGTCTTAGGACCACTCCGCTGGAACGTCGCGTACGATGGCCTGCTGCAAATATACTATCCAGCCAACGTGCAGCCGGTCTCGTACGCGGACGACCTAGCCCTATTGGTTTCTGATTGTACGGAAGAACAAGCCGAGGAAGCCGCCAACCAGGCGGTGGACTAATGATTGACTGGCTTCGTCACAGAGGAATTTGACTGGCGACGCAGAAGACTGCGATGGTCCCCATCGTTAGACGGTGGCGGCTGAGAAGACTAAGGATCCGGGTCGACGGCCATACTATGGAGGAAAGCAGAAGTGCGAAGTACCTCGGGATGTGGTTTGATCGGTCCGGCTGGTTTTCCACTCACATCCAGCAGGTGGAAGGGCAGAACAGGTTATTAAAAATCTGGGGTAAGTTCTGTGTGGAAAACAGGGCCGTGGACGAGCAAGAGGAGGCTGATATTTCGTCAATAATTATGTACGCGGTTCCGGTATGGTTTCGTGCGCTGGAGGTGAAGAGAAGGAAACATCAACAGATTGGCTCCCCTCCAGCGTAGAGCGATACTGAAAATTACGTCGGCATACCGAACCGTGTCAGGAGATGCGGCGGCAGTAATTGCGAGCGTTCTACCGATCCACCTACGAGCGGCGGAACTCAAAAGGAAATTTGAGAGAATGATTAAGACGGAGGAAAAGAGGATGATCCTGACAGAATAACAGGACGACTGGAACCGTTCGATGAAGGTGCCTGGAGACGGAGGTTGATACCCCAGATCGAACCATTGCTCCGGAGGGGGCTTGGTCAGACAGACTACTACTTCACCCAACTCTTGACGGGCCATGTGGAGCTCGGATCATATCTGTACAGGTTCCGACCAAGACGAGTACCGACCTGCATCTACTGCGAGGAGGATGATACACACCTTCTTCTGGTGCAAAAGATGGAATGGGCTAAGGAAGCTTTCAGGGTTGACATGGGTCACCTCGGAAACCCTGGTTGGACATATGCTTCGGGATAGGAGGCAGTGGGACAAAGTTGCGACGCTGAACAGGTACATTCTCCACGCCAAGGAACGTGAAGCCGCTTTGTGGGTGCCCGATTAGAACGGAAAACAGTGGCGTAAGTTAGTTAATGTTTCTTCATTTACTTCTTTAATTATTTAATTTGTTTTTACAGTTTAATATTTTAATTTTTGAATGTATCCTTTTGACACACTGGATACGACATGAAATCTCAAACAAAAACCAGTGGCAAACAATAACAAATTGTTTACCACAAAAAAAAAACTACATAAGCTGCTATACTTACAAAATAAGGTGAGCCTACACTCGGATGGATGGATCTGATCACTACACGAATACGGACTTAATAAGAACATGGATTATGGCACTGTACAGAATGTACAAATACTTTTGTTAATTTTAAGAACTAGGTTAAGGAATTACTATTTTGTTATAACATGTTTTAACGTCCACCAGATAGTACTTCGCTGTTCCTGTATATTATATTGTATTGTATATATTTATTCATACGTTATTAACGGCGCTATAGTACCAGCTGGCACGAAAGGAGAAAAACGGTTCACCCTATCTCCCCTCCTGTAGACAGAAGGGTGAAGATATCACTCAAAAATGATTACGTTGTTTTCAAAAAAAAAAAAAACAACATTAAGAGGGATCTAGGCGTAAGATAGGATTAGGTTAGCTTTAGGAAGAGAGTTCAAGCAAGAAGTTAGTTTAAGTTAGGTTTAAGGTTTAAGGTAGTCAGAGAGTGTAACGGCACGTTACGGCGGAAAAAAAACGGGTCGAAACGTGGCGACATTTAGGGCCAGGGAGGAAGCTCGGTTGCTGAGGATAACTTAATCTGGATCACAGACAAGAGTGCCGGGGTACTTCCGATGAAGCATCTGAGATCCTTTTAGTTATGAAAGGTAGCAAACGGGTGGGGGAAGAGCACTCGCGCATTTTTCAATGTGCACGCCGCCCCTTTAGGTTAGGTTAGGGGGGGACGGGTAGCCTCTTAGAGGAGGGATGTGGTGGCGCACCACAAGCGGGGAGTCGACACGCCCTAACGATCCCAAGTGGATCGCGAAGGGGGACTCCGCTGCAGGAGTCCAAGCGGGAAGGGCAAATGGTTAGGTATAATCTGCTGCCACGAATCTACGGGCTGACTTATGAGATTGGCAATTGGTTCACTGGCATGTCTCCCGCCACCACAACATTCGGTCGCCCTAAAGCATAAGACCAAATGTCCGTGCCACGAAGGGCTACTTGTACCTAAAAAGGTTTTCTTGCGACCATTTATCAAAGCTCCTAAAGCTGAACTAAAGTGCGTGAGCGGTCAAAGCCTGGCGCGCAACGCAACCTGCTTGCGTGTCCTACCACTCATTTGTCATATATTTCTAAATGGGTAGGCGCACCTCAACAATCTAACTATATATGACTCAATATTATGAAAATAATTTCGTCAGATATAAAAATTAAAATAAGACAGAAATTTTCT
>JAAAKQ030246760.1:0-28145 GCA_010016005.3 Zanna intricata | reverse complement strand
CCCGTCCCTAACACCTATCCCTACCGAGAGTCGGATGCGCGTTGCACACACCCGGCTCTTCTCCGCCGTGCGCGACCCTCTGAACCCTCGAGGGGCCCCCATGCGTCCTCGGAAGTACTCCGACCCTAGCTAAGTAAACCTTAAATGTAATCTAAATTACAAATCATTCTGTAGTCGAATATCGATATGAATTTGCGCATAATTAACATTTATGTAGACAATATTATGTTTATAAAAGTCAGTTAACGAAGGAAAATCTTAACATTTTTATCTTTCCCTGTTTAACTGTATGTATCCATAGATAAGGCGTACCTCAATTCTTTACATTTCGTATAGTACATACAGCTTTGCTGTTAACTAATAATCTCCGTTTTATTAACAGGTCTTATAATACATGTTCTGTTTTATATGGAGAATATTAGAGATGAGGGAATTTTAAGGGGGTTTAAAAAAGATTAAACGAGGCTTATAATAAAAGCACGGGCACGAAATCGAAAGATATGATTTACAACATAGAGATCGACATCAGCAATCCCCCCCCCCCCACCACCGATCAGGCGACATACAATACTCTTTAACGGTGAAAGTTCAGCTTTGTATAATATGCTCGATCACGATTCTAACACTCTTCAGTAGCTGTTTACATTTTAAATAAAACACAAACACTTCTATCACCAATGGTTACCCAATAATACGCAGAACCGATCAGATCCTTTACATTTTTCATCGTTTCAAATAATTATTAATCCATAAATAAACATGTATAAAATTAACGTACCCGCGGTAACACGCTTATCGTTACTAGTAAGAACTAACATCACACTACTATTAATAATATTTTATAATCGATTCAAGTTTTAAAAAACGAACAATTATATCTGTTTTGCTAAAACATGAAGTCGTACATAATAATGCACATATGTAACAATACACGTAACAATTTTTTTAGTAATTAATAAATTTTCTAGAAAACACAGTTTGTTTTAAACAAATCTTGCAGGTGAATATAGGATTTACCTGAATTATATTTTAGTAAAAATTGAGTTAGTCGTTATCCTAGCGTTATTCATTCCTTTCATAATTTTAGAACAAACTTTGTACTGTTCATCGTGTCCTATTGTTAGTACACATACCAAAACCTTTAACGAAAAATTCTTACTTTTGTGCAACTATTAATCAAGTTGTAAATAAAATGTAATCCATCAGGATCGACTGGCCATCTCTCCAGGGTGTGTCCGCACATGGGAGATAGCGGGACACATTTCCAGATAAAAGTAGTTAAGGAAATCAGAAATTTCTTCTGAATCAATAGAAGCGCACATTCGAAGCAGATAGTTCCAATCAATTTTTTCCGGAATTGAAGACTAAATGTTTTCGAAGGTAGGCTGTTTGGTTTGGGATTAGACCTACAAAATTTAACCTGCAAATGAATAGAAAAAGGAATGTTCGTGTCTGTAATGTTTGTAATATAAGTTGCTTCTTGAAATAATAACGATTTAACACATAAATTTTTTGCACAAAATAAGTCACTGGTACCTTCTGCTTACCATTATTCCTAGCTATATTTCTATCGAGAATTAAATTTTATTATCATTGAAAAAGTAATCTTAAAAGAAATTGAAAAGATTGAAAAGGCTTTAAAGTATTTTTTCTTGAAAAAAAAATTAGGCAGTTAAAATAGTAAATCTGAAGTAGCTATAGCATCATGCAGAAAGTATAGAATGATATCTCAAAGAAGTAAGGAAAAAATAATGAAAGTAGATCTGATTATTTAAAGCAACCAAATAATGTTGCAGCAGTATAAGCTTCAATGAATGATTACTATATATAGTAATACAAATTTGTATAGATACTTAATACAGCGATTAAGACTCATTTGATCTGGTAATAGCGTCAATGAAAAAAAGAAAAACCGATTTATTAATTTACATGTGAAAATGTTGCAAGAAATATTCAGACCGTGATCCACATTTTGTCTGGGAACCAAATATATTATTTATTTTGGGAACTGATTGATTAAGAGCTTTTTAAATCATTTTGATGATTTTACACGATATGTTTATATAATGTCCCACACAAACCTTAAAATGCTAACTAATTATTCACCACAATACATGACCATAAATCATCATAATCTGATACTCTAACGCTAATAATTTATCAGATTAACAAGAAATAAGTCAATTACCGGTCTGCATACTACATGATTATTCAATATACTTAATAATTAAAGTAAAATATATCAGTAAAATTCTCACAAAGTTAATGTACATTACGTCATATAATAAATGTCACAAATGTATTTTTGAAGTGTATCAAAAGTATACAAATTACTAAAGATGTCACATCATTTGATGTTTCTATCTTATATTAAGGGCCAAGAAGAATAAAAAGCGGTATTATAAAACACAGAGAATATACGATCTACTGGTAAGAATTCCATTGCGTTTTTGAGACGGACAAGAAATTTAAAAATCGGGCTATTAGAATTGTTACAGTTTGTTAATCATCAGGTATCAGCAAACATTCTTGGGGAGGCACAGCCAAATAATTGGAAGAATTAAGATATAAGTAAGGGGATAAGGAAAAAATTATCTACTTAAAACGGTTATTGACCTGAAATTCTGACGAAAAATATTAGGAACATACAGCATTAGAAATGATCAACAGAATAATGTGCGTTTGAAATGTTATATGAAAGCAAACTAATGAAAATTATTGGAATGGAGATTCTGCTAACTGTTTGAGGATGAGCATCAGAAGATTAATATTAACATCAGAAGATTATATATGTAATGTATCTTTACCAAAAGAGGTTATTGAAAATCGAAAAATAGAAACTTATCTGGGTTTTTCTAGAAACATTGCGTCGTTAAAAAAGTTATAATACAATCAACAAGAATAGTTACGTAGCAGTATATTTGAGAATTATAAAAATAATTACTACAGAAAAAGTAGAAAAAAAGGTTTATCAATGTTTTTTGCGTCGGGAATGTCGCGGCAGGATTGACATTTATTTCCTAACTTATTCTCGTAAAGCCTGGGAACAATATGTTTCCCTTCACTTGCAGATAATCAATCAGATTAAGAAAATATAGATATACCTGAACGTTATAAAAAAATTGAAAAACCTGCAAAATATCAGGTTTTAGAAATAACTTTTATAAGATCAATTACGTAGTTGCAGCAGCGATGGGATATTATTCGTACAGCTCACAAAAGTCAAAATAAAGGTGCGTAAAGAATTCAAGTATTTTAAAATTATAAGTGTAGATAGAAGAAAGCAGCAGCAGCAGACAACAAACATTAACAAAGAACAGATAATTCCCATTATGAAGTAAGAAATAAAGCTTAAATGAGTACGACATTTATTTTACAGCGTAGTTTTTCATGTACTGTACTATTAGCAGTAAGTACTATACTAAGTACTCTAGTACTACTAGAGTAGCTGTCTAAATCAATCTGTAAGAGCTGTGTGGTTTTAGCAACTCAAAAAAAAAAAAAATTTATTTTATTATTCATTTATTAAAATCGAGTTAATTGTTTTCTAGGTATCAGCCAGTAAACAGAAAATTTGATTGTATCTCAGTTTTCGTAAGGTGAGTGACGTTTTCCTTAGCGAGCCGTGTCTGCGTAAGGTGTGTACAGCTAAAGTTAGATCTGTAAGTACTTGCTAACTGCGTTTTATTTTCACGTTATCTACTACCCACAAAGCATGAGTTCTAATTCAATTTCTTTAAATCGGTTTGTGTTGTTACACAACACGCTTTAAAAACCTTGACAGATGAATCTTATTAACTAGAGGAAGAAATTTTACTACTGAAATCTAGGCTATTTCTTCTCTTGAAATATTTGTCAGTGAGCTGCATCACTTTTCTATCACTTACTCTCAAAGCAAAATAAAAAAAAAATTACGAATTAAATCCTCTCTATGTTATCATTTGTTGTAAAATGTTTTTCTAATGTAAGTATTCAGGATGAATATTAATAAATACTTCAAGCGATATAAATTAAAACAAATAGAACTGTATATAATTCTCACATATCATTTGAAATTTCAAACTAGATTTCTTCCACTATCTTGGAGCGACAGTTTTCAAGTTTACACTTTCCGGATTAAGTTTAGTTAAAAATTTCAGGTGATAAAATTAAAGTAAATAAAACTCGAAAAAAATATTCGTTCGAAATTTTGATCGACAGAATATTCCGGTAATGAATTACATCTGCTTCTAGAGGTAGACAGGTGGTTCAGTTTTGTAAGATATATTAAGGAAAGATATAGGAGATGAAAGAATTCAATAAGGTGAAATCAAATTCAATAAGGTGAAATCAAAAACCTTATGTATTTCAGTCGAAGTTGACGATCTTCCGACTGTAGCTATTCACGATTAAAAAAATTAAACAATTAGGAATGACTTCATAAATCGGAGTCACACATTTTTTGACTGGATATGTTAGATGGTTGACAGTAACTCCGATTACGGAAATCCGATGGAAAATATAACGAAAATGAGGAGTACAAAATGGAGAACTAATAAATGAAAATTAAAGAGATAGTACATACATTACCTGAACCTGAGAAATGGCAAACGTCAATTTTACACTATAAAAATACTACAAAAAAAAAAATCTGATGTGAACACTGTATGACTTCCTTCTACACCTATTAAATTACATATTTTTTACATTACATTTTTTTTTTTTACAATCAGAGGTTAATAATTATTAATAAATATATTTAAATTAAGAAAAAAGTTAAAAAAAAGAGATGAAGTCTAATTCGAACCGATGTGTCTTCCACTTATAAGATCTAAATATTTCATTAATTAAAATTACATTTAGCTATAACACTTGACCCAACAAAAATAAGTATCGTTTGTACATTGTTGAAAAGCTCTCAATGAGAGTTAATTACTGCAGTTAAAAAAAGTCCAAATTTTTTAAGATTTCGAGCTTTCATGGACACATTTGGTTCCATTGATTGCAATCAAAAGGGGAGATGCACAACTAGACGTTACAACAGTCCTATATTCAAAACTTAAACATTTTACAGTTATACGAGATACGTACATAGGTACGTACGTACAAATGTCACGCCAAAACTAGTCAAAATGGATTCAGGGATGGTTAAAATGGATATTTCCGTTGAAATCTGAAAACCGAAATTTTTCGCAATTAAAACACTTCCTCCTTCGTAGAAGAAAATAAAAATTAATATTAAGAGAGAAGGTAAAAGTGACAATGAAGTTTTATTTTTAAAAACAAGCATTAAGGAACAATATTCATTAAAATATTTTTAACAGGTTAAAAACGAAATATACTTTTCTTTTGTAACATCAGAGAGAATAATACTATTAAAATACCAACCCTGTAATATAATTCATTAATATCCTTTAAGAATGTAAATACAATTCCTCTGACTCACAATTTCTTAGCAACTTCTAGTAACTTTTCCTCTGTTACGAAATGCATTTTACTATGTGAGCTTTAAATGCGGTAATATTATCTTCGTGACATTTACACCCTCTTTTAAACGTAACTTACCCTCATCTCTTCTCTTTCTTCCTTCTCCTGACAGTATCTTAAAACTGTCAGTCAAATCTGGGATTGTTGTATTCTCTTTGTAACGCAGTTTGTAGGTTGCTTTTGCTCTTGCTACATCAGGCGTATGAGACTGACTGACTGATGATGATCGTATCTTAAAGGAACAAAATGATGTTTAGAGATAAAGAGCGACCAAGCGAATGCACTTACCCTGGATTTCACGCTTTATTCTCCCATTACCGGCAACACATGTTCCACCTCTTATTTCTCATTTTCAAAGTATGTGTTTTGTAACAGCCTTCGTAAGGTAATGTAGCAGAAAAAGAAAAAAATGAAAAGCATCGTAAAAAAGGAACGAAGTTTAAAGTTTTTTCCCTAACAGCAGTTGTAAAAGTCTTAAGTTTATATTACAATATCAAATGTAAAAATATGAAATGTATAAAATTTGAATCTGATCGTTTTTTGTAAGCATCTTGCACCATTCGATAATAAATCATTTGAAATTAAAATCTTTTTCTCTTTAATCCCAATTTTTATCATTACCTCAATTATTCATAGAAAAGCAAAACGCCTATTAATTTCAAAGGTTAAAAATTACCGACATTTAACTTTGTGAACGAATGTAAATATAAATATGAAATATGTAATGGAAATATTTATCTTTTTTAAGGCTTTTAAAATGAATTATTTTAAATATTAGTTTATTTGATTTTAAAAACAAATATATGAAAAGTGCATTTTTTTTTTTAAAGGATCAAATTTGGAACTAAAATGCGATCAGGGCCACTTGAGAAGGGTGTAATTGAAAATGAAAAAAAAATTTCTGCAGATATATCCAAACCGCACTGCTTGACATGGAACAAACAAGTTTCTAAGATAATGTCCCTTTCTCCAAATGAGTTGGAACCAGAACCTAAAGATTAATTTCACAATATTAACACAAGTAATAAACACATTTACACAAAGAAAATGATATTAATAATGTAATAATGATAAATAAATTATTAAATCAATTCTGATTTAACAAAAACAAAGCTGAATCTGAAAAAATTCATACAAAATGTTCACTTAAGTCTGCTACATTTAAGATCTCTCTGAAACTGTAAGAGCTACAAAAAAACTTTTATTTTTTCCTAAGCATTAAAAGTACAGTACTGGTCTTTGTCAATTCGTATACATTTTTTTATTGTGCGACTAACCTACTTTTTGTCAGTTTTTGATAGAGGACGTCAGAGTTCAACGTTTTTCTACTTAGTATTTATCCCTAAATGTAACAGTTGAGGAACTACATTTGTTGAATCCGATGAAAAAAAAAATAAAAAAAGATAAAAATCTTTTACCTTAAATATTTAACGTTTACAAAGATAGATCCCTTCATCTTTAATTAAATGCAATCTTATTATTCATCGATATAAGAAATTCTATTATTAGTAATAACAGAAAACGGTCATTAAAGCTAAGCATGTTTTATTATATATCATATCTGTTGTTTTTTATTGTTTGAAATTATTTGATAAAAATGATAGAGTAGCTTCATTTGGATTAGTGGCTTTAATTAACTAATTAACTGCAACTGTGTGTACAATGAGGTTATAATTTACACATAATGTGTTTTGATAATTCATTCAAATTTAAAGATTGTCTATTGAGTAGAGACCGTTGTTAGGAGATAAAACGATGTTTTTTTTTTCTCGTATTATAATTATTCCTTTTCATTTTTCCATTACTTTTAATTATTTTTAAACTTTTGTCAAATAATTTCAACCGTCCACCTGCGCTGAATATGTTGATACAACACTGACAATTGTTTTATTCTATGAGAAAATTTTTAATATCGACGTAAAATATAATCACAATAAACCTGAAGAAAGAGTTCTCGGATAGTTCAAACGTCCTTAAAACAAATTTAAAATAAAAACAGTTTTTAATTTTGAATTTCTACTTTGGTGAATTTTACGTTTGATATTACATATATAAAATAATAATAATAAAGCAGAATTGTAAATTTTTAGTAATGAAAATATCGTTGAATATTTAAAATATATATATATATATATTAAAATTATAGTAAATGAAGTTCCTCATATATTTTTTAAAAAACACATAAATACCAGCATTTTAATTAAATTCTACGTTTTTAAAGAAAAACCAAATTAAAATAAACACAATTAAAATTAACTGCTTTACTGCAATTGTAACTACCTTACGTTATGTATATAAGTATAAACTACATAATTTAATGCATATACTTTTACGCATTATGTATATTATATCAATTCTAAATTGATATAGTCAATTATCATTTATTAAATAAACTAATACATAATTTTTGTTATTATGACTTTAATGAAACAATACACTTTTCTTAGCAATAAAAGTCTTTAAATATCGAGATCTACAAACATATTTTAGAACATCATTATAATTTCTGAGCTAAAATTAATTAAAAATGTTCTAATGTCAATATTTTAATCTAATTCGAAGTAATTTGTTAATTTTTTATAAAAGAGAATACGAGTAGAATAATTAAATGTCTAATATACATGGTTGACGACAGTGTCACAGACGGGGACCTTGAGAGGCTGGTCCTTCGGGGCTGGCCTGTTCATGTTTTCCGATCCTCAGTTCTGGTAAAGGACATCGTTGAGATCGATAACGGCACCTGATTCGCTTGGATGATTGATTTAGCGGCAGAGGCTGACTAGCCGAATCATGTCCCGTTATTCCGAAAAGTGGCCTTGGATTAGGGACTTGGCTTGTTCCGGTAAATTGGCGGCGGACCAAGGTCTTGTTGTTCACTCATCTGCTCGAGACTTGTCGGGGACTGTGTTGGTTCACGAATTGACATCAGTCAAATGGATTACGCCCTCATAATTGATTCGGCGGCCGGGGGCTGGTGTCTTCTATTGTTTGTCGTTCGGTTCCTCAAGTCATGAAGCATTAACACAATCGGGCAGTGTGTTTCTCTGGGCCGTCAGGACCTTTCGGCCAGTTTTGCGCCGATCAATCGAATACTTCGGGCGACGGGTTGGAAAGAAATATGTTGTGCACCTGTTGGTGTCAACGCTGCAGGATGTTATCAGGAAACGACCGGTAGGCTCGCCGACGACGACGTGGTGGTTAAACCTACACCGATATCCTCCGCTCAGTAAAAGGAGCTCTGTCGTCAGGTGAAGTTGAGGGGGTCCTCCCCCCGCATTAGGGGCAAGTTGAGGCCTCTATATCTGGGTGCGGGCCGAAAGTGGTGCAGCTGAACGAATTACTAAGGACGTTTCTCTAACGATAGAGAGTGACACTACGGCATTGACAGGGAGAAGCGGTAGGAAAGTCCACGTCCTTTTTAAGGACGTAGATGTACTAACGACTCAGGATGAGTTCTTTAAGGATTTTAGAAAGGTCACGGGAGAGTCAGCGCCGATAGATATCTTTCATGCGACCGGTTAACAATGCGACACAAGTGACCACAGTGGTCGTGCCGCTCATCCTGGCGGAAAATATTGATCGATGGTGTCCGCATTGGATGGGTGGCTTGCAGAATTATGAGAAGCGCAGTCTATGACCTTTGTTTCCGTTGCTGGAAGCCGGGGACCATAGGGCCAAATCCTGTACTGGGCCAGACCGTAGTGGCCACTGCTTCACCTGTGGCGAGGCTGGTCACCTGGGAAGGACTGCCAGCAGGAGGGTCGATGTCCTTCCTGCAGATCGTATGGACATGCACCCGAGGAGCGGGGATGTAATACTTCAACTGCGCCATGAAAATGCAGTTGTGAAGTAATCTACTTAGCGCTGATGGATGTCTGTGGGGGAAGCCCCATACAGGAGGGGTAGGAGGTTCCGACGTCTCACCAACAATAATTGGACGGGAACGAGTCTGATAACGAGCCTGGCTGCGGGATGCTGTCTCCCGCAGAGGCAGCACCTCTGTAGCTCCAATGAAGGATCATCTTCGGGATTCCCAATTAGAGGCAGAGGCAGGGCGTAAAGACCGGAGTTCCGGTGAGGGTGTCCCCTTCATTAGAGGCGTGGCAAACAAATAGAATACGGCTACCTAGGTGGGATTTTGTTCCTACCGAGGTAATTTGAGGCGATTACATCCCCCGAAGCTGTGTTTGTGCTTAGTTACGAGTCCGAATCAGGGGGTCTGGAAAAATCAAGACGTAGAAAAAAAGGTCAAATAACTTTACATTAACAATACCTTACATTACAATATACATTAAATTCTTTGGGCCACTAAAAGGAAAAAAATAGTGAAATAATTTTGTCATAAGTGATATAAGGTGATAAATAACTGCGAAATATCCTATTAAAATCAGATATAATACGAATGGAAGTGAAAATTAACGATTTGAAAAATACATTTTTTTTTTTATTTACACAATGAGAACTTTTCTAGAACGGAATCTATCTCGAATAACTATCACATGTTACAATCGTCCTAATAAACAAGGTGAGAGACTAGCACTTTAATAAAAATATTTCACATGATCATCGTAGAAATATAACTTGTTACGCCGGTTTGTAAGACTCATTTATGGAAAAAATTAAGTGCGCGCGCGAGCGTTTATTTGTGTGTGAGTGTGTGTGTGTACCTTCGCAGAATGAAAAGTAAAAACAAAATATTTACGTGTTCTCTGGCGTTTGCGCACAATTACATTAAAAACAAGCCAACCGCCTGACATTTCATATAATTTTATTACACACTAGACACAATTAGAACACACAAGACACAACATATTGGTTGAAGGCAAACCTATCAGAGATTTGATTTTATTGTTTAAATTTATTTATTAAAAATAGATACTATTTATTAAAAATAGATATTTATTAAAATTAGATTCATTAAATAATGAATCAAAAAATAAGTATCGGAAGGAAGAGTTCATATAACGGCTGCAGAAAAAATGTATAAATCTGAAATAAGAAATAGCAGCAGTATTACTTGCTAAATATAATTACCAATTATTTATGAATACATATCTGTAGTTCTTTAAGTAACAGGTAATAAAAATATTGAATGACTGGTAACGTAAAAAATCATGTTACTCTTTTCTTTTCAGTTTCATCCTGATTTTATAAGTTTTTTGAATTACTTTTTATTTATACTATCTATTGACAACAAACACAAAATTTCTGAATCTATTTCTTCACGATAGAAAATTATTATTAATATTATTTTTTTAAATTGTTTTACTTATAAACTGCATATGTATAAGAAAGTTTCAATGTGTACTCATTCAAAGTAACGGGACAGGGAATATGGAAATAAGTAAGAAGAATTGAGAATTTTGAACACGGAGAAAAGAGTGACAAAAAACGTGTACATAGGAGAAGGGATAACTGACACAGGAGAGATGGAAAGGCTGTCAGAGAAGATATGAAAATTGAGCTACCAGTCCTACAACATCCCTCTAAAAGCTACATCCCCTTGGACCCCACAACTCACCCCTACAAGTAGAAACAGACAAAACACTCTGTTGATATAGCTGCAGGAGTATGGGAAACCGTCTAATGGAACTGGCGAAAAATGTATTATGTGTCATTTGGGAAGTGAATTTACAAACACTCTCTTATATTTCGAACACGCCTCCCCGCGACTACCAGAACTACTCTTCCCGTCCAAACCGACAACGAAATTTACCACCCTATTTACGATGTAATTGGAGCTTTACAATTACTACACGGAAGTTTTTTTCAAGTTTATTCCCATGCATATCACACAAATAAGTACACCCGTACACATACGAACCGTAGCGCGAGTGAAACTTTAATTTTGCTGTCGCCATCACGAGCCGCGTAATTAGTCATTTGTTTGATAACCCGTTTATCAAGTAAAAGATCTCTCTTGCTGAACGATCCTTTGAATTTAAAATAAATAACTGATCCTCATTTATTTTCCGGTAGGGTGTTTTCATCTCCACCGCTCTGTAAAATCCAGTTACCATTCACAATCCGAAACAATGAATACCAAGTATTACTATTATAATTTATTGTAAAAATTACAAAAATTAAAATGAATATACGAAAGAAAAAATTCCGCAAGCGAAAGATAGTTATATTTACATAAGTTTATTTTGTCACAATAAACGTTCAGTCATACAAGCGCAATTCAGAAACTTTATTTAAAAATTTAACACTGATAGTTGGCATGCTCTACTTTGTTCCACAAATATTCAACTTATATTCAAATGTCACAAGATAATGATCAGATTTACATTACATGTGTATCATGTAGTAATACAGTGATATGAACTCTCTTTATATGTTTAGCGCCCGGAACTACCGTAAGGTATTACTTTGAGAATGAATGAGGATGGTGTGTATGAATGCGAATGAAGTGTAATCTAGTACAATCTCAGGTCGACCTCTCCTGAGAAGTGTGGTTAATTGAAACCCAACCACCAAACAACACCGATATCCATGATCTAGTATTTAAATCCGTATAAAAATAACTACTAACTTTACTAAGATTTGAACCTTAGAACTCTCGACTTCGAAATCAACTGATTTACGAGTCGCGTTAACCACAAGACCAGCCCGGTGGGCTAGAGAAATATGCACTAAGTATACTCGTACATTATGTCTACACTGTGTATACACTGCAAAGTTTAAGTCACTACGCATAGTGACATACACTATGCAATGTATGTCGATGATGTGTATGAATGTGAATGAAGTGTAATGTAGTACAATCTCAGGTCGACCTCTCCTGAGAAGTGTGGTTAATTGAAACCCAACCACCAAACAACACCGATATCCATGATCTAGTATTTAAATCCGTATAAAAATAACTACTAACTTTACTAAGATTTGAACCTTAGAACTCTCGACTTCGAAATCAACTGATTTACGAGTCGCGTTAACCACAAGACCAGCCCGGTGGGCTAGAGAAATATGCACTACATTATGTCTACACTGTGTATACACTGCAAAGTGTAAGTCACTACGCATAGTGATATACGCTATGCAATGTACATCGCTACATTCATTTCATTGTATGTATTGAATACTAAAAATATATACTAGAATGATAGTAAATGTAATAATTTATCTGTTCAAGACTAATCTGACATGTATATATCATTAACTGATTTTTCTATGTTAATTATTTTAAAACCGAAAAAAATTCAGTGTTTACTACAAATTAAAAATAACGAAAAATAAAGCAAATTTTCGTTACAAATTTTATTATTTTTAATTGAATTTTATTGATTGTATTATCGGTGAATTTATCGCCTATATTACCAGAGACAGGAATTCATTTATAGGAGGCAATGTCCCAAAAATGATCAGCCGAAGGCTGGATCGAACATAAACTGAATTCACACCGGTTTTGAGAAAATACAATATTTAAAAACAAATATATAAAGAATGAAATAAAACCATCTTATTGAAAAGTAACCCCAAAGTCATTTATCAGTCCTTCTATGACTGTTGAATTCAACAATACAGAATGAATATAACTAACCAACCGCTTAAATACTTCCTGATATCCTAGTCTCATTATACAGGAACTATAGAGAAAATAATTTGTTATTCTTTGTGGTTCACGGAGTCGCCCAGATAAATTGAGATAATTACTTCTCCTTGAAGAGCTTCAATCTTCTTTGTTCTCTCTTTCTCAGATGTTCATTTAGTTCCATTATCCACTAGTTATCATAAACCGTTATCAAACAAGTGCGCTCCCACACCAAAACATTTTAGGGTTTCTTTACTACTACCGAAACACTTTAATAACGCGTATAATAAAATTGATCCGTAGGTCTACAATGGGCACAAATAGAACTTCTGAATAAGAATTAGAAAGCGTAATGTACTTAAAAATTATACCGATAGACATAATTTTTGTTTCCTAATATGCGATACATGATTTCAATCCGTTTTTGATGCTGAAAACGAATATCCAGAACCTTTCTAGCACCAACCATTTTTGAAAAATGTTTAAATTTTAATTAAAGGATTTTTTCTATTTGTCAACATATAGTTGACAGCTATATTTTAGCTATATTTTCAGCTCATATTTTATTGTTTACTTTGTTAACATAATTTTTAAGCTATAAATAAACAATACTAGACCAAGAATTAAATCATATATTGACGTATTACGACATCATATCAAGTACTGAACACTGAATCTTCATGGTAATTAATCATGTCTGCGCAGGTCAAAACAGGTAGCTGAAAACACAGGTAAGTTATTTGTATTTAGCATCGGATTTAAGAATGAATTAATTTTGTGCAGCCTTATTGCTGTCTTAGGTTTGTTAAAAGTGCAGTGTCATAATGCCTCGAAATTGTGTATATGATGTGGATGTTCTTTGTTGTGTATGTGGCGAGTTTACCTTAAATCAAATAGAAAAAAAATTACACCTTTAATTAAAAAAGCACATCATTTGTACTTTCAGTGTACAATTGAATTAAAATTAGAATCAAGACTGCAAGGTTAGAATTTACTACGAAAAAATACAAAAATTTCGGGCGTTCGAAGGCGATAAAAAAAACATTCTCAGTAATTTATTAATGAAAATAATTTTGGTTTTTTTGCACAAATATTGATGAGCTTATGTTGCACTTACGACAAGTTCATAAATCTGGGACTGACGCCTTTTCATAGATTCGTCCAAGTACAGTTTAAAAGTGGTTTTACTACACAACGTAACAAATATCCTTCGTCACCAATCGCTTATGGTATTAATTTGGAAGACACATACGATGTGATGAAAGACATTATTGAAAAAATACATTATAAAAACATAGCTGAAACGTACGTGGTGGTTTGAAAGTTATAGCTAATTTGTTAGACATGCAGTTAGGCTATACTAAGTACATGTGTTTTCTTTGCATATGGGACACCAAGCTAGGGATAAACATTATGTTACCAAAGAGTGGAAGAAACGAGACAACTTAACTTCTAATAAGAAAAATTTTATTCATGAGTCCTCAGTTGCACCCAAAAAAATATTTTTACTCTCTCTCTCCATCTCATTGTAAGACTAATGTAAAAGTATGTAAAAGCAATGAAGAAGGATAGTACCGGATTTTTGTACATCAGGCAGAAAGTTTGGAATGTAAATGAAGGAAAAATTAAAGAAGGAATATTTGTTGGTCCTCAAATAAGAGAATTGGTCAAAGATGGTGTATTTAATTCAATGTTAAATAACATAGAAACTGCAGCTTGGGCTTCATTTAAAGACGTTAGCAAAAAGTTTCTTGGCAAACAAAAATCCAACAGTTACCACTATAATGTTAATCGACTTCTTACCTCATACACAGCCATGGGATGTAATATGTCTATGAAAATACATTTTCTTCACCCACATCTGAATTTTTTCCGGAGAACCTCAGTAATATAAGTGACGAACACGGTGAAAGTTTCCACAAGACATTTCGGTGATGGAAAGCCGCTATAAAGGGAAATGGAATGCTAACATGCTAGCCGATTACTGTTGGATATTAATTCGGGATGTGCCTGAGGCTTTTTAAAAGAAAAGCATCAGCGAATCATTCTAACACAGGTAGGTCACGCAAAATGATAAATTTTAAAGATTTTAACTATATTTACCTTAAATTTTTTTTTGAAGCGTAATTTATTTAAAACTAAATTAGTTTTATTTAAAACTGCGTACATTACAGATTTGTAATGTACGCAAAAAAGCAATTCAAGAAATGATAACACATTTAGAAACATTAGAGTAATTTTTTTTTGTCTATCAGTGTTATAAGTAGAGTTTAATACTTTACGCAAGTAAATAAAGTGACAGAGATTATATCCTTCAAAAGTGATAAACAAATTATAAGTTACATATACTGGACCCAAGTTGGAGAGGCAGTAGAATAATCTGCTGCCACGGCACTGCGCAGCGGCTGTTGAAATACCAAAAGGGGGTTCCACTTCTGGCGTGGGTGCTTAATGAATAAAAGAAAGAATTACTCATGAAAGGCCATTGTAGATTGTCCCTTTATTTTATAAACTAGCCTACAGCAACAAACAATTTATAAGCAACAAGCAACTTATAAACTAGGTACATAAAAATACACATTAAGAAGCATTATTGCTTTGCTGCATCCTCTTTACCACCTACGCGTTAACAGTGAGATGAATCAGATACGAGAAATTTGCCATCTTCCATGGCGCGAGTGGGTAGCGTCTCGGCCTTTCATCCGGAGGTTCCATATTCGAATCCCGGTCATCTCTCTTTTTATGTTTAGCCTCCGGAACTGTAAGGTATTACAGGTATGGCATTTTCATAGGCTACAAATTATTTATTCAACCTCTGAAATAATATCTAACGATGGTCCCGTTGGTTAAAAAGAAAAAAAATAAGAGAAATTTATAATTTCGTCATTTTGACCAGATGAGAAATAAAAGAAGGTAGTACAGATAAACTAGTTGAAGTACCCATATATTATTGAATCGATCCAGTTGGGTTAAAATGATTCGAATTAATCAAATGAATAATATTACAACATTAATTAAATTTTCTTTAATGGGCTTCCCGTGGGACTGCGTGTGAGATTAGTGCGGTGAAGGGATGTGAGCACTTCATACGAGGCTAGGTTTTTGAAGACAAAAATGCTTAAAAAGTGCGAGGCTAGTTTTTTTATTTCGTATTATAATGTGCTGGGTATTTTGTTATAAGTCCTAGACTCGAAGATGTCCTTCTACGTCAGTAATGTTTGTTATTTAACTATATACGTTTTTAAAATTCTTTTTTTTATTAGCGAACTTGCTAAATATAATAATGTACATTAAACATATTATATTTAACGTACGTTAAACAAACATATCTATTTGGGTAAAGTGTTTAGATGTATTTGGGTAACAAATAATCTCATCTGGATGGTCTGATTGTTAGATGCAATATTCGTTCGAAACCGTAGGCTTGATGCCTACGAAGAATAAAATGTTTTATTTACTCATAAGCATCACTTGCTGTTTTAAAATTACTTAACTGAAATTTATTTATTTTTGTAATACTATTCATTTGATTGATTCAATTTTCAGACCCAGCTCACACAGTTGGCTCACGGTTCATAGTTCATTTAACCGTGAACCGGTTAAAGGATCAATAATATATGTAGATCAATAATATACTTATATTATTGATCGGTTCAATAATATACTTGTTTCTCAACTGGTATATCAATACTACTAAAAACTTTTTTTTTAATATTAATATTATATCAATACATATAACACTGCATATTTATAAACTAAGAGGCAATTATATTTTCATGGATAATATTTTTAATTATTGTTGCCCAGGATAAGTTTACAATGATTTATTTAGAAAGAATAATTATTCGTAACTAGAAATACAAATCGAGAACGGTGATGAGACAGATGACAAACGCAATCTAAATATTTATCACATAAAAGCCGTTTGAAAATTATTTAAAGATAATTAAAAGAAATTAAAATAACGTTTCCATTTGGAAATGAAGATTATTTTAATTTTTAATATAACTGTATACCCTAGTCTTATTAGTACGCATCATTATCACTGAATCATTCGTTTATAAAAAATATAATGTAAAATATTTAAGCCTAAAAATTTCGTAATCTTGTAAGAAAATATATAGAGCACGTGCTCCGAAAGAGATAAACTTTAAATATGAAACAGAACGAACGATATTCGTAGTCATTAATTTATTCTTCTATCAATGATCTTTGAAGAATATTTTTTATAAAAGTTATTAACTTTCGAATTACCAAAAACGTAAGGACCTTTCAAAAGGTGAAGCTAAAAGATAGTAATAAAAAATTGTATTTCTATTACAATCCCCGACTATCCAACGAAAAACATTATTCCAAAATGTCTACTAAGAATAAAAAAAAGGGCAATTGAAACGGCAAGACAATATCAAAATAATAGTACTACGTCTGAAGTTTAAAAATTTTTGGATAAAACCAGCGAACATAAAACGTTACTGGAGTAGTTTTACAAATCTCAAATAGATGAAATTTTTTGAAGAGTTATTTCCTTTGTGTTTTCATCACTTACAAAATTAATGTAATAAAACTAACTGGCTTGCTTTAACCCATGGAACGACGTCCCTCGGACACGGGAAGGTTGACTGGATTACGGTAGTATCACTTGGAGGTAGCTTTAAACCTCTATTATCAATAAATATTTTCTATCGTTATTATGATCTCTTAACCAAGAAAATATAAGAGCGTACATTACTTACAAACACTTCTAATCTAAACTTGTAGCCTAAGTTCTATTACAACTTAAAAAAAACTTATAATAAATTGTCTAAACAGATCCTTCCTTGAGCGGCATCAGTATAGCTACCGATAAAAGATATATTATTCAAAGTAATTATATCAAAATCCCAAAGGAATGCAGTGTTTTTTTCATTTACCGGTAATAACCCGACAGGTTTCTATTTCTCTTTATTCAGCCGATAGACCACTGTAACATTTAATTATGGATTAGAGATCATATACAGTAGGTATTAATAGATTATATAAAGATACATATCGAAGAATATCGGTTTGTAGCGAGCCGGAATAGCTCAAATGCGATTTCAATTCAGCGATCCTTGTATGGATGTGAATGCTTACGATGTTTGACTTCACTCAATGCTATTGTTTAGATGAAACCAACGAAGCAGTGGAAGAGAGACCTAAGTGAAAATTTACTGATGTGGAGAGTAAGACCTTTTCCCACACTATTACACTTACGAAATAATTTCACACACAATAGCTAGTAGAGGACAGCCGATAAAATTAATTTATCTCTTGAATGTATTGATTGATGATTACTGATCGGCCTGGTGCGTGGATCAAAAAGAATTATTGATTCAGGTGATGCCTATCAACATACTAAGTTTTTTTTAAAAAAAGTATAGAGTGAAATCAGAACATAAATTTGCTAATAATTATGGTTTAACGAAAAAGTACTTTATCAGTAGGGCCAAGAAAAATGAATGCGAGATCAAGAACGCTTCGGTCAAAAAACGTAAAGAAACCTATACTTTAATGTGTTACGGACTCAAAGATGTATTAGATTTCATTCAGTCTTCGACCTCTACTTTGTCTCGCTTCGTCTTTATAAGGAATGATTTTCATAAAGGCGGATTAAAATCTCAACAAACGCCGCAAAAGAGGGGTGAATGATAAGGGACGCAGTTCGAATTCAGTTCCTCCCGGTTCCCTTCACCTAGATATTCTACCTCTTACAGCACTGCAGCACGACACTCAACAGGATTATTTTAGATCCAATTTGAAACCTTTTAGCATGTCGAAGAATGAAAGAGGAGAAAATGAGACGAAGAGAAAGAGAGAATGATGATAACTGTTCCTCCCTTTGCATTCTATCACCCTTCGATTATATACGACTCCTTTTAGCTCATATCTACCGGTGCCATCAAATGCTATTCATGAGGGATATTTTCTAGTAAGTAAGTAGATGAGATGTAGCATCCATTATTTTATAGAACGTTTTTAAATTGCCCGTCACGTTCCCGAGATAAAAATATTTAGTATACTTCTCCTTTCACATGTATTCAACCTCTTTCCTCAGTACTTCCTTCAGTAAACAAATAATAAAAGTATCTACTTGGCCTAATAAAAAAAACTGCAGAATATAATATAAAAAGTAAAACAAAAATTTTAAACTCGGTCAAACCTAACAAATTTTCTTAAATTAGCTCGTTTAAAAATAACAGAATTTACACTGATAAAGTTGTATTTAAAAGTAATATTCTGTATCAAAGATTTATACTTTATCGATATAAACTACTCACTACATACGAACTAACGAAATCGATTCAATAATAATTTAATAATTCAGCATAACATATTAATGTAATATTCCATAGAATATTTTTCATATTTAAATACCTAAAGCCCGTAACGGATTTTATGAAAAACTTCCTTTTTTTTTATTATTATTATTTATTTTTATAACGATAGTGAAGGAATGCACTTACGCACTTCCGGCAGGGTGTAGGGCTCGAAGCAAGGACGCTAGCCGTTAGCCGTCCTCACCTAGCAAAGCTAAGTGGGCACTGGACACAGCTCTCGGCAGCCATGAAACAGTGTTACTTATGAAAAACTTGAATCTTACTTTTCGTCCAAAAAGAATGTGAAAGTAATTTTAACAAATTCTATTTGAAAATTATCTTCCATTGACTAATTTTATCTACAATAAATGAAACATTAGGATTTCATTTATCATAAAGCGACCTAGAAGCTAATTAATTGGATTCGGATAAACGCAATTTGATCTTTGGTGACTAATAGAAATCTTAGTTTTAGAAATCTCGACCAGGTGACATCATAATATCAACAGTTGACATTGATATGAAGTAATAAACCTTAAAAACATTCAAATTAGAAAGCTTCTTCAAAAATATAATTGTAAAATAATTAAATTAATTTATGAGCCGAATTTTCACTAATTTGTTTATAAACGGAATGGGAAATTGAATAAGGAGAAATTCTTTTGTGTTACGGAATTAAAAGAGTACGATGTGTTTATAAAACAAATCATCTTCGTTTCTAGTAATGAATATGCACGGATTGCATTAGTAACAAGATAGAAATATAATAGAAGAAAAATTGCTAATTTAGAATCGAGTTCCATACACAAAAAATAAGAACGGAAAGACCCCTCTCTTCAATTCGATTCAAAATTGAATTTTTAGTTCTGTTAATACAGACAGAATCCAACAGAATAGGCAGGAACATGACGGTGCGGGTCGGTCGTTTCTGAATTAAATAAGTTTTAGGAAGTAAAGACAGCGAGTCGCTGCGTTTCGTTTCGTTGTTGGTTTCGTGAAATTGAATTACAAGAACTTCTTCTCTCTTTTCTGTTTTTAATAAAATCAAACATTACATCGTACAACTTACTATTTCAGAAAAAGAAAGATCACGGAGGGGAGCTCAGCGGATGGAGAAAGAAAAGAGTCGAATAGATAGAGACGGCAAAATTTTCCACCGCAGTCTGGGACAATGGAAGTATTTTATTGAAAAGAGATGAATTATAAAGAACGGATGTCTTCTTCAGAATTTAAATATTCTAAATTAAAGTTATTTTATATCCGGTCGGGTCGAGGAAGAATATTAATAATTGAATATTAATTTAGAAGGAAATCTTTCTCATACACCCCTTATCTTAATTTTCTATCTCTTTTTCGTTTTCGCTGTTTTGACTAGGTGCTGTAGATGATACGAAGGTCTTAAATCCGAGGAAGCGGAATGAAGACAGACGAGTAAAAACGTAGCGGTATTGAAATTACATGATACAGCTGATTTTATCTCGCTCTCTCTATCGATGTAAGTTACAGTTTCCTTTCTGCTCACCGTAAGGAAAGTAACAATGAGCACCCTTCTAGGCAAACAATCCCTTCGTACTCAGAGCTGAAACCGGCCTGCTCACCAGACTCTTCCTTTTTCATTTAGCATTAACATAGCTCCCCTCAGTTAACTCAATCACCTATTTACTCACCCACTTCACTAACATTCCCTCTCGTAACACATACTATTCGTTCCTCTCGGCTAGTTCTCTACCATCCCTCTGGATGTCATTTTTCTACAAACACCAACCTTACGAAAAGCTGAAAACACATAACAATCTCATTATCATTTACCATCCTCAGTAAACCTAGAGAATGAACTTTGTTGTTCAGTTATTAAAAAAAAAAATTACCTGTAGTCTTTTTCCACATTCCATCATCATTCAAATAGACTGAGGTAATAAAGATAGTAACTTTTTCTTATAAATACTGGGATTTTTTCCCCCTCACTCTAATCATACTACGTTTAAATGGATTTAAAGACGTATAAAGAGTGCTTGGTTATGGTCGTTTGTGTAAGTACGTGCGCACATACATCATTATTTTAGATTAAAAAATTTTAGAATCAAATTACAAACGAAATACACTTCCATCAAGACACACTAAAAGATTTCTTTTAGTGTGTCTTTTCTTTTTAAAAGTTTTCTTTTTGAAATTTTGGTATTTTTACTTGTACGAAATAAAGGAAGTATTGTGACTGCAAAAAATGTCGGTTTCTGATTTCAACGGAAATATCCATTTTGAATTCCTGAATCCATTTTGACTAGTTTCAGCATGACGTCTGTACTACGTAGGTATGTATGTATCTCGCATAATTTAAAAACGATTACCGTAGGATGTTGAAAGTTTGGTATTATGGCTATTGCAAAATCTAGTTGTGCACCTCCACTTTTGATTGCAATCAACGGAAAAAAGTGTCCAAAGAAGCCCAAAACCCAAAAACGTTTGAATTCTGGACTTTTTCTTAAACTGCAGCAACAGGCAGTCATTGAGAGCTTTTTAGCGATAAATAAGCTGTACTTATTTTCATTGGGTCAAGGGTTATAGCCAAATGAAATTTTAATTAATGAAATATTTGGATCTTGTAAGGGAAAGAACATCAGTTCGAATCAGACTTAATCTCCTTTTTTTAAAATTTAAATGTATTTATTAATAATTATTAACCTCTGATTGTAAAAAAAAAAAATGTAATATAAAAATATGTATTATTAATTATTAACCCGTAACTGTAAAAAAAGGTTTTCAATAAATAATAATTCAATAACAATAAAAAAAAATAAAACAAAAAAAATAAAAAACAAAGTCATTAATTTTTTTTTCTGAATTCCTTTATTTACTTACAATCATGAAGCAATAAGTAGGACCACCCAATAATAGTCTTCAAGTAATTAAAGAGCAGTAGTATAACAAAAATAATGTAAACGCTGTTGTCTAGCAGATTCAAAGCGAGAAGATTAATATGCTTATCCAACCTGGACACATACCTTGAAACTAGACGTCCAACTTCCTCTCGACCGTTTGGAATGCCTACGTAATCGTGTATCTCAGCATTCCTCGCAAACCACACTGCAAAAGATATGTTCCGTAAAAGTTGCTCCGAAAACGTTGAATGACCTCCACGTTGCTGTTACTGGCCGTACTCCAGAGTTTAATCCCGTACGTCCATATCAGTTTCAAGAAAGCTTTGTAGAGCAGAATCTTGTTGAACAAAGAAAGTTGCGATCTCTTACTCAATACCCAGTATATTTTCCTAAGCTTAATTTAAAGCAACTTCCACTTATCCCGAATATGATCTCTCCACGTCAAACGGCAATCAAGATAAAATCCCAGGTACTATACGGTACTGACTTACGGTATCCTGACACCACATAACTGAACCGCAAGGCAATCTTCCCTCCTTATTGTGAACGTCAAGTGGCTAGACTTCGCGGGATTAACTTTTATCAACCATGTACGCAACCAGACGCTGATGGCATCTATTACAGATTGCAATTTTTCTGAGGCAGTTGTCGAGCTATCGTCAATCGCCAAGATCGCCGTGTCATTCGCGTACGATGCAACCGTGATATTGGCTGGAGTAGGCAGGTCAGAAGTGTAGATCAGGAACAGGGGTGAATAAGAGCGGTGAGGAAGGATTAGTCGGTGGGGAACTGGTTACTATACGCCCTATAATAACATCATGCGGGGCCTCCTTAGCCTATTTGCTATCCCAAGATAGTAATGTCTTTGATTCAAGTCCGACACACCGCATGATGACTCCATGGGGCGTACGTAAATGGTATTCATTCGTAACTCATCGAAAAAAAAAAGATATGGTAATCCCAGGAGTCGTGTCAGCTACCGGCAACGTACGTAAAACCGGAACCGTCTGTCATGGCGGAGAAACTGTAATCGAGTTCGTAATATCAGAGTCATTGCTGTTACTCGATGAACCATTCATATTTTCAATGATCTCATCCCTTATTAATTTTCTCCGCGACGACTTCCGTGGATCGCGGTTGGAAGAACTGAACGGACCACGTTTTCTATTCACCAACGTGTTTACCTACCTCACCTCGAAGCTGCCGCCCATTGAGTTGTTATGCGGAACAGCTGGAAACTGGTCCATAGCAACGTTATGTTATGTAGCCTAGACCTATAACTAAAAAAAGATTACTAAATAATGAAAACAAAAACTTGAAAAACAAACATTTACACAACTAACAGAACAAAGTAAACGCAAACTAACACACAACAGAAAATAAAATTAAAGTAATTGACACTAGTGACTAGCGACTTATAGAAATACGCAAACAGTTGATCAAATTATAGAAGTTATTAACGAAATAATTTTTGTATTTTCGTATTAAAAAAAAAAATATGTGTATGTAATTTAATAGGTATTATTAAATATGTGTATATGAGATTTGGTGAAACATCTGATTATTTAATATTAATTGATAATTATAATTTAGACTCGTATTATTTTTGTATTTTTTAGTTTAATTTCTGATTAATTTAATTTAATTATTATGGAAATTTCTGTTTAATTTTATCAACATTAAACTAAAGTGACTGAAAAACAGACCCGCACAAGAACAACATATACAGTGATGCAAAAAAATTCTTATCTTTAAGTTCTTTACTCCTCTGATATTTTCGGACAATATTTTCCCTAGTCGGAGTAGATCATCACTTCCTTTATTTGTTTTTTGTTGTCTTTCATTTAATCCCTCTTTGGTTTGATATAATTCTTCTGTTCTTAATTTGCGTACGCTTTCTGTAGTTTTCAAATTATCTCTTTCTCTATATTAATCATCTTCTCTTAACTTTTTTATTCTTTCCTTGGTCTTAAAATTTTTTTCCTCATTATATTTATCATCTTCTCTTAATGTTTTTATTTTTTCTTTGCTTGCAACATTTTCTTCCTGTTTATTTTTTATTTTTTCTTTGGAACATTTTCTTCGTTTCTATTCTTTCTTTTTTTTTAACATTTTCTTTTCCTTTTCCTTTTACAGTTATCATCTTTTCTTAATGTCTTCCTTTTTCCTTTGTTCTTAACGTTTTGTTCCTCTTCATATTCATCTTGTCGTTTGTTTCAGATATATTTCTTCATGTTATCTTTCTTTTTCGTATATGATTGTTTCTTGTTCATTTTTCAAATTTTTTTTTAAGAAAGTTATTAACAATATAAAATCCAATTGTAGATTTTCTTTTTACCTCCGGAACCACCGTTAGGTGTATCTTCAGAGGGTGAGATGAATTATTTGTAACGTGTGTGAAAATGTCGTGCCTGACCGGGATTCGAACCCAGGATCTCTGGATCAAGGGCCGAGACGCTACCACTCGCGCCACGGAGGCCGGCTCGATTGTTGATTAAACATCTAATATTGTAGATATACCTCTAATGAATTTACTTTATGATATTTTCAAAACGGTAGAGAACTAATTTGTTGACCAAACGTTTAAGGACTTAACGATAAAAGTTGCGAAAACGATATCAGTAACGGCAACGGTAAGATTTTGGTCAAGCTTTATTTAAGTATTATTTTATAAGCAAAACAACGTGGTGTAGATGCTGTATTTGAGAGCAGCACTGATCAAACATATTGTAATCAGACAACATTATTCTCGATAAAAACAAACTTTTTAGATAAATATAATGTATCAAATAAGTAACTAAATAAATGAACCAAATTGATGAAATGAAATAACTTGAGTGACGTAGCAATAATGTGCGCAGCTCGTGTTGAAGTACAGTGTTAACTTAATCATATTTGAAACGCATGACAAAATAATATGCGTCCTTATAAAAGCCTACCAACCGCTTAAAATAAACACTAGTTCTGAAATTTTAATAAAAAGTTTAATTACAAAATATTACAGGTATTTAGAAATTCTATAAGCTGCCATCTTCCGAACAATGCTCACTAAACGGTTAGAATCCATAAAATTTCATGTCTGATTGCAGCACAGAAACAAATCTCGAATTCAACCGACTACAACTTTTTCACTTACTCTGATCAATAATCACAGGTCACTAAGTATTGATATTGATAATATTTATAAATCTGAATATTTTATGCAATAGATTCTTAATTCCATTAATACAAATGTACAATAATTTAAGAGCAACGACTAATAAAAAACAAAAATTACTGGATAAAAATAAGCCTTTTTTATTCAATGAGTTGATGATGATAAGTTTATGATATATCATAATAATAATATTAATTTTTTAGAAAAATTTAATTACAATATTTATGATGTGGGAAAAAATAATCAGTAATATCTATTAATCTTCTTAGAAAAATCCAAATGGATTTTTCATCATAGAGAGAAGTTAAGACGACTTTAAATTAAGAACATTTGGCTTGTCAGCCTAAGTCAATTACGCGCACAACAAAAGGCAAGATTACACTTTATTTCAGAATAAAACCGTCCATACGTAACTTACTAAATTAATACAGCATAAATACGTATTAAGATAGTATCAGGAAACAGATAAGTGATACTCAAAGGTAAAGCAATATGTTGTTTAAATTATTCTATTCCTTCACATACATACTTTTCGAAAGTACAAGTCATTTCGATAAAAAAAGACACATCGAAATGCAATCTACTTTGATAAGAAGGTTGTAAAAAGAATAATTTAAAATTAAAACCTTAACACAAATTAAAATTTAGTTAATATAACATTACGGGAAATGGACAAAAACGCGTAGAGCTAATAAAAAATTCATAGTTTCATAAAAAATCATGGATAGATAAATATTTCACTGCTCAGTTATGTACCGGATATGTTTTTATATGAAGAAAAGGAATGAAAGTAAAGGAGAAAAGCGGCAGAAGACGTAAAAAAGAAAGAACGGAGAGAAGGTGCATGATTTACAACTCGCGTAAAATATTTTCATAAAAAAATATATAGATAGGCAGGTAAAAAGAGGGAAGGAGTTCTGTAAATGAGGATAGGGATCCTAAGTAAAAAGTTAAAAACTTAAGAAAAGTTGTAAAAACTAAGAAGGCAAGCGACTGACACCATAGCAACAGGAAGAAACACTTTCTGTTGGCATTTCCACCCCAACTGCTCCCTCTGGACTACACTGCGGACTGAGATATGACAAGGCTAATTTGCTTTTAGGACTTATCACCAATTTGTGGTAAAGTAGCAGAAGAAAAACTTGTAACGAAAAAGTAAGCTCTTCAATTTTTAAGTAAGCAAAAGGTTTGAGGTACGGAAGAGCAGGTTGTGGCTGGGATAGAATAACGACGCGTATTTTTTAAAAGGTATTTTGAACATTTACGAGGAGGGGAAAAATTTTAAATAAAAAGACAAAATATCTTTCAACTCCCTTACTTATTTATTTAAAGTTTTGGAACCTATTTGCCTACTGCTATAAAGTGCTGTTAAATGTCCTCTCAAGTAAATTAAAATAGACTTCCTGCTCATCAGCTTATTAAATAATATTTTAACTGGAAACATAAAACGGTTTTAAAATTACGAAAAATAAATGTTCTTTCAAATACTATTGATTTTACTTTTTCAGCTCTTTATTATACACTATTATTAAAAGAAGTGTTGCTATCGAATAAAAAAAATTTCTCTCGATCTTTGTTATTCCACATTTCAATTTTTGGAAAAAAAATTATGTATCAAAGCGTTTTATTTAGCCCAGAAAAAAATTATGTAAAGAAAAAAATAATGGTTGCTAACTTGGAGGTTACACGGTTTTTAATTAATTTAATTTTTTTTTTAAATCGGATGATGGGTGAAAACATAGAGAAGGATGCTAAAACATGATTTTAGTTGAATTAATTAAAACTTTCCTCTTGCATGTTTCTTTTATCTTATAAAAAAAAATTTAATTACGGAAAATTCAAACTGGTAAAATTTGAATTTTTATTCTTAATAAATTTTTTTCAACAAATCAACTCGACATTTTTTTTCTAAATAAGTCACTTTTCTAAATTTCATTAAACATTTTCTCTAAATAAAATGTTAAGAGTTTTCGAATAGTTTTAAACCCCATATTACAGAAGTAGGACAAAATACATCCGTTCCAAAAAAAATAAAAAATAAAAATGAATTCTATAAACTTTTCTAATATTTGATTACTGAACTTTTTCACGAAAGTAAAAACGAAAATTCCAAAATCAGGCATAAAAGTTTTGAAAATACTTTTCAACCTTTATATTAGAAGTCAGGATATCTAATTTTTTTTTTTTTTACTTTTGGTACGAGAATTATATAATTTTTTAAAAGTTTATTTTTTTTATTAGATTTTATGTTATCTCACGACATAATAGTTCAATACAAGAGGTTGTGCTAAGATAGAGATAGGATGAGTTGCTAAGAGAGATGTGGGAGCATGCGCACTTGGTTTTATAGCATCTTCCTTGATCTACAATCTTCAGTACATTACCTGTAATATTAAAAATCTAATATGTAAAATCTATTGCATGCATACAACATTTACACTTACAACACAATAAAAACTGAATATATTTTTATTTTATGACCATTACAGAAACAACATTATTCGTTTGAGTGAAATCCTAAGCAGAAATAACAACAAATCTTTTAATGTACAAATTTTTATTTTAAATTTGGAAATTACTTCTTTATGCTTAGCGATGTTCTTATTCCATATTTGGAAAAAATATTTTTTGGTGTACAGTTATATCTAAAACATTAAAAATACAGAAAAGTTTTAAAATTACATCATAAAAATTACAATCATATATATACGAGGGTAAGTCAATTATTATCCGCAATATAGTTATAAAATTTTATTGTAATCAAATAGGAAACTTAC